>PVJC01011129.1:0-42203 GCA_004026665.1 Murina feae
AATGCTCCCGAGGCTGGGGCAGCGCCCCAGCCTCGGGAGCCTTCCGGGGCGCAGGCAGCCGCCTGGTGCCCGCCTTCCCCCCACCCCGGCTTCCGCCTGGAAAGGCATCTGCAGGCCCAAGGCGCTGGATGCCTTCTCAGGCGGGAGGCTCCCAAGATGGCGGAGGCCGCAGCCCTGGAGAAGCCTCACACCAGGGCTGTGGCCTCCGCCATCTTGGCTGGGCTAATTTGCATACAGCCACTCTGATTGGCTGGTGGGCGTGGCTTACCCTGTCTCGGAGAAACGGTTAATTTTAATATTTTGCTTTTATTAGTATAGATTCTCAACTTTACTACTTTTACAATTGATTTCAAGTTAATGAGTATGGTATGAAGTATGACCAATATTTTTTAAAATAGATACCTAGTTGTTCCTGTATCATTCCTTGAATATACTTATCTCTTCCTATTGAATTGTATTGGTGCCTTTGTCCAAAAACAATTGACCATATATGTGAGAGCTAATTTCTGAAATTTTATTTCCTTTTTTACTAATCTTTTTGTCTGCCCCTTATGCCAATACATTACTACTATTTTACTATAGATTTAAGTAAGTCTTAAGTCAAGTAGTATAAATTGTCCAAATTTGTAATTTTCTAAGACTATGTTAGTTATTCTAGGATTTTTACATGCACATATAAACTGTACAAGTCTATATGCAGATTATATTTAAAGTTAATGCAAGTTGTTTTAATTAATATAAAATAACTAAGTACATGAAAAGATATACAAGTATAGAAGGATAGAAAGGCATGATAATCATAAAAATCTATATTTTCCCTAAAGAATACATTCAATGCAATTCCAATTAACATTCTAAAAGCAAATTTCTGGTTATGAAAACTAATTCTAAAGTTCATAGAAAAATATATTTCAAAAATAGCTGAGGCTATTCTAAAAAACTGACTAGATTATTATGATCAGTTATTGGGTGGTACATATCATCTATATTATAAAAGGCCAGTGGCCATAATGCTTGAACGATTAAATAAGTGGTCACCAGGAGGTTATTGATGGGTCCCACAGGGGCAGAGGGTAGGACTCTGGGTCCCACAAGAACAGTGGTGGGTGGGACTCTGGGTCCTGCAGTGGCAGCAGGATTCTAGGTCTCGTGCAATTTGCGCTCTGGGTCTTTAGTACAATTATACTGATCAAAACACAGTAGTATTGGCACACAGACAAAGGATAAGACTAAGAGAAAAAGAAAAGATAATCTAGAAATAGTCCTAGCAATATATGGTATCTTAATTGAAAAACACATATGGCCTATAGAGGCCAAATATAAGAACACCACAATGAAACATCTTTAGTTTTTTTTCCAGCTTTACTGAGATACTAGAGGCCCAGTGCACAAAAATTTGTGCACTTGGGGAGGTCCCTGAGACTGGCCTGTGCCCTCTCGCATCTGGGACCCCTCAGGGGATGTCCACCTGCTGGCTTAGGCCTGCTCCATGGTGGAACAGGCCTAAGCTAGCAGTCAGACATCCTTCTGGCAGCCCGGGAGCCCTCAGGGGATGTCCACTTGCCAGTGGGGAGCAGGCCTAAGCTGCAGTTGGACATTCTTAGTGCTGCTGAGGAGGTGGAAGAGACTCCTACTACCACCACTGTACTGGCTGCTCTCAGCCTGGCTTGTGGCTGAGCAGAGCTCTCCCTGTGGAGTCACACTGACCACCAGGGGACAGCTCCTGCATTGAGCATCTGCCCTCTGGTGGTCAGTGTGTGTCATAGTGACCAGTCATTTCCAGTTGTTCTGCTGTTAGGGTCAATTTGCATATTACCCTTTTATCATATAGGATAGAGGCCTGGTGCATGGGTGGGAGCTGGCTGGTTTGCCCTGAAGGGTGTCCCAGATCAGGGTAGGTGTCCCCCTGAGGTGCCTAGCCAGCCTGGGTGAGGGATTGATGGCCATTTTCAGGCTGGCCATGACCCCATTGACCCAGGATCCCAGCCTCTCCTTTTTTTTTCAGTGCCCCTGGCTGGTAGCAGGTATCTGGGATTCATTATCTTCTATAATTGAAACTTTGTAGCCTTGAGCAGAGGCCAGGTCCAGCTGGAGGGCAACCCAGGCTCCCAGCCTCTCCTTGAGTGGAGGCCAGTGCTGACTGGAAGCATGTATTTGGGATTTATCTATCTTCTAAAATAATGAAAGCCTAATATGCAAATCAACTGAATGGCAGAATGACAAGTCGCTATGATGTGCATTGACCACCAGGGGGCAGACACTCAACGCAGACGTCACCCTTTGGTGGTCAGTGTGCTCCCACAAGTGGAGCGCTGCTCAGCCAGAAGCAAGGCTCACAGATGGCAAGTGCAGTAGTGGTGGTACATAATGGAGTAATAGGGACCAACCTTAATTTACTCTGTCACTTAAACAACTAAAAAACAAGGAAAAAACCTATATACCATATCATTTCATCTGTATAAATTTCTAGAAAAAGGACAAAATTTTATAGTGACAGGCAACAAATAAGTAGTTGCCTAGGGATGAGAATGGCTATAGATTAGCATCCAAACAGACTTGAGAAAACTCAGGAGAATGGCAATATTGGTTGTCTTAATTGTGATGCTGATTTCCCGTGGATATATAATGTGTGTATATGGATGTGTGTGTGTGTGTATGTATATGCACACACTAGAGGCCAGGTGTACAAAAATTTGTGCCTGTGGGGGGTCCCTCAGGCCAGCCTGTACCCTTTCGCAGTCTGGGACCCCTCAGGGAATGTCCACCTGCTGGCTTAGGCCCACTCCCCGAGGGATCAGGCCTGAGCTGGCAGTCAGACATCCCTCTGGCATCCCGGGAGCCTTTGGGGGATGTCCACTTTCTAGCGGGGAGCAGGCCTAAGTTGCAGTCAGACATCCTTAGCACTGCTGAGGAGTGGGGCAAGGCTCCTGCCACCACCGCTGTGCTGGCAGCTGCCAGCCTGGCTTGTGGCTGAGCAGAGCTCCCCCTGTGGGAGTGCACTGACAACCAGGGGGCAGTTCCTGCATTGAGTGTCTGCCCCCAGGTGGTCAGTGTGTGTCATAGTGACCAGTCATTCCCAGTTGTTTCGCTGTTAGGGTCATTTTGCATATTACCCTTTTATTATATAGGATAGGATACATATGTGTGTGTGTGTGTGTGTGTGTATATATACATATATATATATATATATCTCAACACTCATCAAAGTATCTATAATAATTTTAAAAAGCATAATTTGTTAATTAGACCAGACATCCTTCCAGATGAAGCTGGGACTGCTAGGGAAGCCAGGCTCCCGGGTGCCAGAGGGGAGCCGGTGCCAGCAGCGGGGAAAGGAAGGCCTACTCTCACATGAATTTTGTGTATTAGGCCTCTAGTCCTATATAATAAAAGGCTAATATGCAAATCTACTGAACTGCAGAAATACCAGTTGCTATAATGCGCACTGACCTGGAAAGGGGACTAATGTGGAATGGAGGGGATAAATGGGGGTGGGGGGAGGGGGAAGAGGGCATTTGGGGTTTTTTGGCACATGCCCACAACCTAGGCATGAGCCCTTAATTAGAATCAAACCTAGGACCCTTCAGTCTGTAGGCCTATGCTCTATCCACTGAGCCAAACTAGCTAGGGCCACAAAGGAAACATTTGTAATACTTGGAACAAAATTAAAAAAAAACGCAAATTCTTAGACTGGAAGCTTTTACATACATATTTGTACTGCTACATTTTAATAGATACAACTCCTGTCTTGCTCATGCCAAAATTCATTTTTTAAACAAGTGAAATCAGACAAATACAAAGTTGATCTTCAGAATACATTACTTAAAATAAATGGCCAAATCTTCACATATGCAATGATATCTTTTTTCTTTTGGTAAGCTTGATATATGATGTAAGATCTATTTTATAAGGACAAACCAAAAATTATGTTCCTCTGAAAACTACTAATCCTTTTATAATAGTGGATATCAGAATAATCCACTTGCAACCAACTTCCTATCCTCTAAATTTTTTAGCAGAACTTAACTAGAAATTATAAATATTTAAAATGTGCATTTTTAAAAATTTGACCACAATCTAAAGTCCATAAATGAGGTCATTAACAAGCCCTCAATACTATGATAGCACTAATTTTAAACTTGCCTTTGGGGATTTTAATTGTTCTTAAGAGGCTATGGTTTCCCATTATTTGCATATCGTACATGTCATTGTAAACACTCAAAATCTCATTAAAAATTGGAGGCAACTGATTGATGTTTCTCTCTCATCGATGTTTCTAACTCTCTATCCCTCTCCCTTCCTCTCTGCAAAAAAATCAATAAAATATATTTTTTAAAAAGTGACTTTAGAATGACACGTGACCTTCACATGTTATATTATGTACTTCAAGTACTATATTGTGTACCATTGGGGTAGTACACTGTCCCAAAATAGGATGTGTCTATGTTGGGCATGTATTAATGTATGTGTGTGTTCCCAATTCCATACTGTATGTAAAAGAATGGTAACATTGAGAAAAAAATATATTTTATAACTATATTAGTAATTATCAGCTTGACATATGAAACTCACATTGCTCACCCATTCTCAGTAATATATCACTGCTTATCCATTCTCAGTAATATATCAGCTCAGAGTTATTCTTCAAAAGATGGAGATGAGGTTGCAGAGACAAATCCAGGAGTTATGACATGAATCCTTTTATGGAAAATATTTTTGCAAAGTATCTGGCTCAGAGGTTCTATTTAGGGTTCCAGACTAAAGTTTAACCCAGTACGAGGTTAAATGCAACATATGAAAATATATCTAACATGTTTAAACCCAAGATTTTGTTTTCATTGGCCCTAATTCTTATATACATAAACATTCAGAAATGTCATTATATGTTTTAGGATGCATATGTATTTCCTACACTTTCATATCCTAGTTTAGGTATTATAAAATTACATGCATTAATGATCCACTTCCCCAAATTGACATTTACCTCAATGATCAGTAATATATTTTAAGTAAGCTCTTATAACAATACTAAGTTTAGATAGTGCATTCAAGTGCTCATTTTATTTAAAGAGTGTCAATATTTTTATGCCATTTTACCCAACAAAATATATGCTCTAGCAAATGCAAGCAGAGTTGCAAGTCCTTGTCATGGCTATTCTACTTAAGATACTGAAGATGTTCATGAATATTTTATAGGAGCACATAGTGTTAAGAATTTCTAATTGCCAACATAATTTCTTGAAAGGTAGATTATAGAAATGATATGTTAGATGTAGAGGGCATTTTTAAAGGTTGCTATAGCACATAGCTGCCATTTCTTTTTTATAATCTTGAGCTATTAATTGAAATAAACAAGGATGCCATTCATCCAAACATTATTTTAATGTCCACTATGCACCAGGTACTTTTTAAAGTGCTGAGGACAGAAAGAAGAAATGGATAAAGTCACAAGCTTTAGGGTTTTATCTATCAGAGTTCAGATTTCATTAGTTTGAAATATCTACACTAATAAAAGAGTAATATGCTAATTGGTGTCACTCTGCTCCACTCCAAGCCATGCCCACCAGCCAATCAGAGCCACTATATACAAATTAATCCAACCAAGATGGCAGCCAGCAGCCACAGAGCTGGAGCAAGCAGGAGGCTTGGTTGCCCCAGCAATGGAGGAAGCCAAGCTTCCTGCCTGCCCTGGCGGGCTGTGACCTCCACTCAAGGCAACAAACTTTCAATTATAAAAGATAAATAAATCCCAGATACATGCTTCCAGTCAGCCTTGCTGGGAGCTTGGGTTGCTGAGGGTGGTGGCCAACCTTCAAGCAGCCAACAGCCCTTCACCCAGGATGGCCAGGCACCCCAGCGGGACCCCCACCTTGATCTGGGACACATTTAGGGCAAACCAACCAGTCCCACCCATGCACCAGGCCTCTATCCTTTATAATAAAAGGTTAATATGCAAATTCACACTAATCAAAGTTCGCATTGTTGATCAGTTGTTAGAATTCAACCACCATTGTTTGGACTTAATGAACAATGGCATTTTTTGGGATTGGCAATTATGAAAACATTTTGTAACTATCTCTCAGACGATCCACATCGTACTGCGTGCTAGTAAGCTAGTTAAACAAGTGATATCATTACAAATCAGCTATTCAGATAATTTAGGTAAGTGATTTATTTATTTATTTCATAAATACATAAATTTTCTTGAATTTAGCAGACAGTACTCGCATTATTTATAGTTTATAGTGGCAGCAAAAAGTCTAGCGCCAGCCTTGAAAGTAACACTTATGACTTATGTTACGGCAAATTCAGAGGAAAAATAATACAAGTTAGTATTGTTATTATTTAGAAATAAATATAGGATTAAAATTAAAATAATTTTTAAAATATAGTTACTTTATAACAATCAAATTAATTTATTTATAAACTAACAAAATATGTTCATGTAATTATGTACCTGCTTACTGTGTTTTTAAGCAATATGTATATAACAATTTATAATATAATTTTAAATTATTTTTTTATATTTTTAACATAATGAGTAAGAAAAGAGGATGCAAATTCAACGATGATCTAAGAAGTGAATTTCCTTTTATTAAAAAAAAACAAAAGCGATTACATGGTAAAATGTGAGAAATGTAATGGTGAATTTTCTATTTCACACAGCGGGAAGAATGATATTTCAAAGCACTTGGAGACACAGAAACATGAAAGATATTTAAATACTGCTGCATCTTCCTGGAAAATACAGGATTTTTTCCAGAAACCAACTTATGGAGACCAAGAAAAGAAATTAACATTAGCAGAAGGACTTATGTCTTTTCATACTGTTAATCAAATCATTCCTTCACATTTATGGAATGTACATCACAAGTTGTCAAAAAGTTATTCAATGAAAATTTGTCTGTGCTAGAACAAAATCCAAGGCAATTATGTGTAATGTGCTTTCCCCATATGCATTTTCAGAATTAAACAAAATCTAGAAAAAATTAATTTTATATCCATATATTCTGATGCATCTAATCATAAGGATATAAAGTTATTTCCAACCACTATTAGATTTTTTGATTTGGAAACTGGAATAAAAATTAGAATTTTAGATTTTGTTTCTTTGCCCAGCGAAACTTCTGAAATAATTTTCAGTTCCATTATTAATATTTTGCAAAAAAAAAAATTAAAGATAAAATGATTGCATATTGTGCAGACAAAATGAACACAAATTTTGGAGGAAAAGCAAGAAGAGGTACAAGTAATATTTTTTATAAATTAAACAATAACCTAATCAAAACATTATTGGTGTTGGTTGTGCAGCGCACATAATACATAACACCATTCAAACAGCTGCTGACTTACTGCCCATAGATGTGGAAAATATTGTTATTAAATATATTCTTATTTCTATATATACACTGTGTGCATTGAAATGCTTAAAGAATTTTTTGAAACTGTGGAAGTTGAATATCAGAAAATACTTGGATACAGTAAAAGGCGCTGGTTAGCTCTTTTGCCAGCTGTCGAAAGAATTTTGAAAATATATGATCCTTTGAAATCCTACTTTCTATCACAGGATAAATGTCCTAGAATTTTAGAAGAGTTTTTTGAAAAAGAATCTTCAAAAATTTGGCTAGACTTTGTACACAATTAAGCAGCTCTTTTTCAAAATGCTATAAAACTTATTGAAGGTGACAAAATTTCGGTAATGGAAGTAGCAAATGAAATTAATAATTTGAAATTTCAATGTCAAGAGTGTTTAGATAATAATTTCTTCCATTAACTATCTGTAATAGTGTAAGCCAGCTAGAAGAACAAGATGCAATCAATCGTGCAGATATCATGAATCACGTCAAAAAGTTCTATAGTAACTGCATAGATTATTTAGAAGAGTGGACAGTATATTACAATGATATTGAACATTTTCATTGGGTTACATTAAAACAAGAACTTAATTAGAATGATGTGCAAAAATCATTCGATCATATTACTCAAAATTTCCCATTTAATATAATAAAAGAGAAACATGCAAATTGACCGTTACCACCAGCCAATCAGAGTGGCTGTATGCAAATTAACCCAGCCAAGATGGAGGCCAACAGCCATGGAGCTAGAGCAAACCAAAGGCTTCTGTTGCAACTGCCTGCCTAGGCTGGCTGAGCCTCTGCTCACAGCCACTCCCACCAGCCAATCAGAGCAGCTATATGCAAATTAACCCAGCCAAGATGGAGGCTGGCAGGGCGGCTCTGCACTGGGAGCCTCCAGGGCTGGCCAGCATAGCTGTGCCAGGTGTGTCAGCTCAGTGTGAGGGGGGGTCCGGCCTGGGCCCTCCTCGGGGCATCCAGGAGCAGCTGTCCTGGGTCCGCTGCCTGGCTCCACCCCCCAGGGGCCTCTGCGGGCATTCGGGAGCACGGGGGCCTCTGCAGGGTGTGTAGGAGCAGCTGTCCCTGGTCCGCAGCCTGGCTCTGCCCCAGGGGCCTCTTCGGGGGCATGCGGGAGCACCAGTCCAGGGTCCGCTACCTTCATCCACCTCCCAGGGGCCTCCACAGGGCATGCGGGAGCGTCTGCTGCACAGTGCCGAGAATCCAAAGCCAGTCCGCTGCCCAGCTCCACCCCGGGTGTGTTTGCTCAGCAGCAGGGCCCCACCGAGGGATCCTGCACCAGCATCTGCCCCTGGCTTGCCACCCAGCTCTGTGCCAGGTGTGTGCCCTCAGTGGTGGGGGCCCACCAGGTGTGTGTGATCGTGGGCCCTCTGGTGGGAAACGTCCAGGCCTGCACTCACCAGCCCTCCCACCCCCCAGTGCACGAACCCTGAAGGGGCTGTGGACAGCCTGAAAATGGCCCTCAGCCCCTCACCCAGGCTGGCCAGGCATGCCAAGCAGGTGGACATCCCCCCCGAGGTGTCCCAGACTGCAAGAGGCCACAGGCCGGGCTGAGGGACCCCCACGCCCCCGAGTGCACAAATTTTTGTGCACCAGGCCCCTAGTATAGTAATATTTCCGAAAATGATCTTTTCAATGAGGTATCGTTATTTAAAAAATATATTGATAAGGAAAAGGTTAAATATTGGGCATCAGCAAAAATCACAATGGAGAACAAATGGTTAGAAATATTTCATCATTTGGAAACAAACCATGTTCCATACAATGATGCACTAAAAATTGTGGAATACGTGCTGTCCTTACCAGGAATTAACGCTGTGACTGAATGCCTTTTTTCTACAGTAAATGAAGTGTGGACATCAGAAAAATCACAATTAAGTGTTGAGACTTTGAAAGCCATTTTATGTGTGAAATATAATTTAATAAATTCTTGTGAAAAATTTCATGACCTTTTAAAAACGACAGCAATCGACTAAAAATAATTCACTCAAATGAGAAATATGCCAAAGAATAAAATAATACTATACATAATTTTTTATTTATTATATTTTAAATTGTACTTATGTTGAAATTTTAAAAAATATATTACAATACTATTTTTGCATTCTATGAAAAATTTTGTTGCTCCATATAGACCAAATTTTTTAAAAAATATATTTTATTGATTTTTTACGTAGAGAAAGCGAGAGGGATAGAGAATGAGAAACATCGATGAGAGAGAAACAGCGGTCAGCCGCCTCCTGCACATCCCCTAATGGGGTGTGCCCGCAACCAAGGTACATGCCCTTGACTGGAATCAAGCCTGGGACCTCTGAGTCCATAGGCCAATGCTCTATCCACTGAGCCAAATCGGTCAGGGTAGATGAAATTTTTAATCAAGAACCCCCTGGTCTAGGGGAGGACGGGGAAGATCAAGGGGGGGAAAAAGAGACATATGTACTACTCTTTGTAATATTTTAAGTAATAATATAAAAATGAAAAAAGAGACCCCTCTCCCCTCCCCACCCCCCCAGTCAATGGTGTCCCACTTTACCAATGTTAAAATCTGATCACCTTACCCAAATAGCAGAATGACTGGGAATGACTGGCCACTATCACACACTGACCACCAGGAGGCAGACACTCAATGTAGGAGCTGTCCCCTGGTGGTCAGTGTACTCCCACAGGGGGAGCTCTGCTCAGCCACAAGCCAGGCTGGAGGCTGCCAGTATAGCAGAGGTGGTGGGAGCCTCTCCTGCCTTCTCAGCAGAGCTAAGGATATCTGAATGCAGCCTAGGCCTGCTCCCTGCTGGCAAGTGGACATCCCCTGAGGGCTCCTGGGCTGCCAGAGGTGTGTCTGACTGCCAGCTTAGGCCTGTTTTCCCTGGGGAGCAGGCCTAAGCCAACAGGTAGACATCCCCCGAGGGGTCCCAGATGTGAGAGGGCTGGGTTGAGGGACCCCCGGAGTGCACAAATTTTTGTGCACCAGGCCTCTAGTTTTATATATAAACACACATTTGTAAGTCATATGATTTTTATGTCAAGTACTAGAGGCTTGGTGCATAAAAATTCATGCACTGGTGGGGGTCCCTCAGCCCAGTCTGCACCCTCTCACAGTCCAGGACCCCTTGGGGGATGTTCACCTGCTGGCTTAGGCCTGTTTCCCAGGAGATCAGGCCTAAGCTATCAGTCAGACATCCTTAGTGCTGCCACTGCCCAGGAGGTGGGAATGGCTCCTGCCACTGCGACTGTGCTTACAGCTGTCAGCTCAGCTTATGGTTGAGAAGAGCTCCCCTTGTAGGAGTGTACTGACCACCAGGGGGCAGCTCCTGTATTGAGCATGCCCTCTGATGGTCAGTGCACGTCATAGTATCTAGTCTTTCCCAGTCCTTCAGCCATTAGGGTCAATTTACATATTACCCTTTTATTATATAGGATACACCCTCTCCACTGGGGATGTAATCCCCCTTAAATAAGGTTATAAATAAGGTTTTCTTTCTACAAGGAAATAAAATTGTAATCACATGGCATTTCTTTCAATTAAGTTTTTGAAATGTTGGATGGATTTAAAAATTTTCTTTATCTGACTCCTGCTGTCAGTTCAAATCTTGATCTTATTCCAATAGATAAGTTTTTCTCCTCCTCTCTCTAGTATTGGTACAAGGATGGCTTTCAGCCAAACAGCTTTGGCATGTTTCACTCAATCTTGATAATTTAGATTTGGCAATTACTTTCCTAGCTTGCGTTTAAGACTCTGGGTTCAATCCAGATTGCACACTGAGTAATGTCATCCAGAGAATATGCTAGTACCCCAATAGAAAAATTATCAACAGGTCATTTTGCTGGAAAGCAAAAAAAAGAGCAAGGACATAGAATGATGCTGATAGATTCCCTCCTTTGTTGTAAAATTTATTTTACTGTTTAATCTTGGCTTGCACTTGGATTAGTAATATTTTAATTAAAAGTTATCATGACATTAAGTGCTTCATATATTTCATTATTGGATCATGTAAATCTTTAAGTGTTAGAAATGATCATAGAGTCAATAGTAAGTAAATAGCAAGTGGTAATAAAAGTTGTAGTAAAGATCGAATCTGAAGTATGCCTACATTTATTAAAGGATTAGATAGATAGATAAATAGATAGATAGATAGATAGATAGATAGATAGATAGATTAAAACCTCTGAAAACAAGTGTAATGACAAAATAGAATCCTATCTAATAAAGAGGTAATATGCAAATTAACCATCACTCCAACACACAAGATGGCCGCCCCATGTAGTCAACGATGGCTGCTCCCATATGGACACAAGATGGCCATCACAAGATGGCCAGCAGGGGAGGGCAGTTGGGGGGAACCAGGCCTGTAGGGGAGAGCAGTTGGGGGCAACCAGGCCAGAAGGGGCAGGCAGTGAGGGGTAACCAGACTGGCAGGGAAGCACTTAGGTATCAAATAGGCTGGCAGGGGAGTGGTTAAGGAGTGATCAGGATGGCAGGCAGAAGCAGTTAGGGGCAATCAGGCAGGCAGGCGAGTGATTGAGAACCAGCAGTCCTGGATTGTGAGAGGGGTTCCAACTTGGAGAGGGGGCAGGCTGGACTGAGGGATTGCTGCCAAGTGCACAAATTCTGTGCACTGGGCCTCTAGTTTATTATAATTGTCTAAAAATCCTTGATCCAGAAAACAATTTCTCCCTTTAAATAAAATCATATTCATTTTAGGTTTAAGGTAATAGGAATAAATATGTGCAATGATACATTGCTCTTAAAATCAGGAGTGTAAACTGATCACAGGAAATATATGAGAATTCTTGAATAAGAAAATACCCTGCAGAATATTTGTTCACATTCATCAAAACAGAGCTAGGCTTTCTTAAGAACAGGAAAAGGTTTGCAAAAATTCTCTATAAAACAAGGGACATTGTTACTCACCAGTTTGGCAAAGAGTAAAGAAATTGACAAATACAAGCTAACTATGTTGATGGGGATTAAACTGGTATAACCTTTTTTGAGGGCAATTTTTCATATTCAAATGATTTAAAATTTTCATATACTTGGCATACAACTCAATTTTCAGGATTATATTTACAAAATTTTAACACAAAATATTATGATAAGTGAGTAAATGACCAGAAAAAGACATAAAATGAAAAAGGAAAACAGCAAGGGAGGAAGAAAGAAACAGAATTTACAAAAGAGTCAGACAACAATTATCAAAATGACAATTTTAAGTCTGTACCTATCAATAACTACTCTCAATAGATTAAATCCTAAAATCAAAAAACATAAATCTCCAGTAATCAAGCGTTATCTGCACTAATTTTAATCATGCATGATCTTGTACACACCATAAGGGTTTTAATAATTTTTGATTAACAACATATTATAGTACAGTTAGAGTCACTAAAAAGATGTTTGCTAAAATGTTATCCAAATAAAAGTTTTTATGAAGTAGTAACTTTTTCAAAGAGGTGTTACAGAAGACAGAAAATCTGAGTTTGAACCTTGGGTATGTTCTCAACTGAAGAGCAGATCAAAAAGGAATACTTAGTGAAGAAGTGGTCAAAGAAATAGAAAAGGTATATTATAGTCTGAAGGAATCCAAGTAAGGAACTTGATATGGCCCTGGTGAGCAGGGAACCTATTATTTTTTTTTTTCAACATCATCATTCTTGCCTCATACAACCCTAATCCTCCCACATCTGGATCACAGCCAATGGATGCTTTGAAGGGAATTTTCTCTTCACTGGAAAATATTTGAACTGTTTAATGGACATCCTCACAAAACTGTAAGATAGAAATATTTTTTCAATGTAAGCAATTTGAGAACTTTCCACTGTACTGCCAATGCCATGAATGAACAAATGTTTAGTAAGCATTTCTTGACACTGTTGAGAAAAGGTGACTTGGAATATTGTATGCTCAAGCAGACATTACATAAATAAGTCTTAGGCATATAATGATCAAAAATACCTGAGGTAGCAGAATTTTCACTAAAGCTCTGTGGAGTCACACCAAACAGATTCCTTCTAGGAGAAATGTGGCCTTGGCCTAAATTACTATGGAGCACACTATGGATTAAGTAGTGATACTGTTAGATAGAATCCTATATAATAAAAGAGAAACATGCAAATTAGCAGCCCCTCTGCTACCCATAAACCACACCCACCAGCCAATGAGGAATGAGTATGCAAATTAACCAAAGATGGCAGGTAATTTGCATACACAGCAGAGTGGGAGAGCCAGCAGCTTGGGGGGACCTGGCTCCCTCGGGTGGACATGGCTCCCTCAGTCACTGGAGGCTTGGGAGAACTTGGCTCCCTTGGTCAGAGAAAACCCAGAGCATGGGGAGCACCAGGAATTCTGGGAATAGTAGTTTTGGTGGCATCCCCAGGACCTGAAGTGGAAGCCCAGAGCACAGGGAACACCAGGAATGCTGGGAATTGTAGTTCTCGTAGACACAGAGCAAAATGAGCCTGGAGCAAGTTACTGTTGCAGGGGGGATGGAGGGAAAGCAAAGGTGAGAGACATAAGTAAAATCAGTGTCTAGGAAAAATTAAAGGGAAGATATCCTAAAACTTTCAGGAAATCTCCATCAATGGAGCAAAGAAAAAAAAGCCTCTATTATTCTGTGAACAACAAACCAAACTGGGTTGGGGGTCTCAGACAATTCACTCAAATGATTGCAAAGACAGACAGAAACTCCTGGATTGGAGAGGGCTCCCCTGAGGGCTCCCAGATTGGAAAGGATGCAGGTCAGGCTGAGGGACACCCTCCAATCTCCCTCCCCTCCATGCATGAATCTTTGTGCACTGGGCCCCTAGTGGATAGATACTAAGGTAGGAGAGGAGGTTATTGTCACACCCAAGCAGTCCTGACACCTGCCAAGACAATACTGTAAATAGTCAAGCCACAAGGAAAAGGGAGAGCTTAAAAGCCCATATGCTAATTTCAATACCATGGGGAACCTTGGAGTTTGCAACAATAAGATATAAAACCCTTAAAACACCAATGGTGACATACTCAGACTAGCTGAGTTGCCTGCTTGTGCTTTATGCCATGTATCCTTAATAAATTTATTTTGTGAACAGTGGCTTTGTAATTCAGCTTGATATCTGGTATTGAGATCCCTCCTACTTTGTTCTTCTTTCTCAGGATTGCAGCAGCTATTTGGGTTTGTTGTCTGTTTTTTTTCCAGATGAATTTTTGGAGAGTTCTTTCTAAATCTATGAAATATGCTGTTGGTATTTTAATGGGGAGTGCATTGAATCTATACATTGTTTTGGGTACTGTGGACATTTTGATGATGTTGAATCTACCAATCCATGAACACGGTATGTTCTTCCATCTGTTTATGTCTTCCTCTATCTCTTTTTTTCAATGTTCTGTAGTTTTCCCAGTACAGGTCTTTTACGTCCTTGGTTAAGTTTATTCCTAGGTACCTTAATTTTTTGGTGCAATGGAAAATGGGATTGTTTTTTTTTTTAATTTCTCTTTCTGTAAATACACTATTGGCATATAAAAATACCATAAATTTCTTGGCATTAATTTTGTATCCTACTACATTGCCAAATTCGTTTATTAGGTCTAAAATTTTTTTAAAATATATTTTATTGCTTTTTTACAGAGAGGAAGGGAGAGGGATAGAGAGTTAGAAACATCGATGAGATAGAAACATCTATAAGCTGCCTCCTGCACACCCCCTACTGGGGAAGTGCCCACAACCAAGGTACATGCCCTTGACCAGAATCAAACCTGGGACCTTTCAGTCTGCAGGCCGGCACTCTATCCACTGAGCCAAACCGGTTAAGGCAGGTCTAAAAATTTTGATGGAGTCTTTACGGTTTTCTAAGTACAGTATCATGTCATCTGTAAATAATGACTATTTCACTTCTAGTTTTCCAATTGTGATGCCTTTTATTTTTTCTAATCAGATCACTTTGGCTAGCACTTCCAGTACTATGTCGAACAAGAGTGGTGAAAGTGGGCATCCTGTCTTGTCCTTGTTCTTAAGGGAAATGGTTTTAGTTTTTGCCCATTGAGTATTATGTTGGCTGCAGGTTTGTCATATAAGGTGTTTATTATATGTTCAGTTATGATCCCTCTATTCCCACTTTGCTGAGAGTTTTTATCAAGAAAGGGTGTTGGATTTTGTCAAATGCCTTTTCTGTATCAGTCATTATGATTATGTGATTTTTGTCTCTCAATTTGTTTATGTGATGTATCACGTTTATTGATTTTCAGATATTGTACCAGCCTTGCATTCCTGGAATAAATTCCACTTGGTCATTATGTATGATCTTTCTAATGTAATGCTGGATCCAGTTTGCTAGAATTTTGATGATGATTTTAGCATCTTTGTTCATCAGGGATATTGGCCTGTAATTCTCTTTCTTTGTGGTGTCTGTATCTGGTTTTGGGATTAGGGTAATGCTGGCTTCATAGAAGGAGCTTAGAAGTGTGCCTTCCTCTTGAATTTTTTGTAGTCTAAGAAGGATTGGCTTTAGTTCTTCTTTGAATGTTCGGTAAAACTCCCCTGTGAAGCCATCTGGTCCAGGGCTTTTGTTTGCTGGAAGCTTTTGGATGACTGTTTCAATTTCATCAGTAGTTATTAGCCTATTCAGGTTTTTTTTCTTCCTGATTGAGTTTTGGAAGATTATATTTTTCTAGGAATATGTCCATTTCATGGAGGTTGTCCAGTTTGTTGGAGTAGAGTTGTTAGTAGTATTTTTTGATAATACTTTGTATATCAGTAGGGTCAGTTGTTACTTCACCTCTTTCATTCCTGATTTTGTTTATTTGTGTTCTCTCTCTTTGTTTCTTGGTGAGTCTGGTGAGAGGTTCATCAATCTTGTTAATCCTTTCAAAAAACCAGCTCTTGGTTTCGTTGATCTTTTGTTTTGTTTTTGTCTCTATGTCATTTATTTCTGCTCTGATATTTATTATTTCCTTCCTTCTGAATACTGTGGGCTTTTCTTTTTGCTCTCTTTCTAACTCTTTGAGTTGTAGGGTTAGATAATTTATTACCAGTTTTTCTTGATTTTTGAGGTGGCTTGTAGAGCTATGAAATTCCCTCTTAGGACTGCCTTGGTACTGGCACAAGAACAGACATATAGACCAATGTAATATAATAGAGAACCTAGAAATCAACCCAAACAACTATGCTCAATTAATATTTGACAAAGGAGGAAAGACCATACAATGGAGCCAAGACAGTCTCTTCAGTAAATGGTGTGAGGAAATTTTGTAAGACACATGCAAAAAAACAAACAAACAAACAAACAAACAAAAAAACAATGAAACTAGACCACCAACTTACACCATACACAAAAATACACTCAAAATGAATAAAGGACTTAAACATAAGACAGGAAACCATAAAATATTAGAGGAATCCAGAGGTAGCAAAATCTCAGACATATGCCGAAAGAAGTTCTTCACTGACACAGCTCTTAAGGAAATGGAAACTAAAGGGAAAATAAACAAATGGGACTATATAAAAATAAAAAGCTTCTGCACAGCAAAAGAAACCATCAACAAAACAACAAGAAAACCCACTGCATGGGAGAACATATTTGCCAATGATAACTCTGAAAAAGGTTTAATCTCCAACATTTATAGGGAACTCATACAACTTAACAAAAGGAAGATAAACAACCAAATCAAAAAGTGGGCAATGGACCTAAATAGACACTTTTTGAAAGAGGATATTCATAAGGCTGAGAGACATATGAAAACATGCTCGAAGTCATTAATCATCTGAGAGATGGAAATCAAAACAACAATGAGGTATCATCTCACACTGGTCAGAATGGCTATCATCAACAAATCAACAAACGACAAGTGCTGGCGAGGATGCAGAGAAAAAGGAACCCTTGTTCACTGCTGGTGGGAAAGCAGACTGGTGCAGCCACTCTGGAGAATACTATGGAGTTTCCTCAAAAAACTAAAAATGGAACTGCCATTTGACCCAGTGATCCCACTTCTAGGAACATAGCCCAAGAAGCCAGAAACATCAAATAAAAAGGATATATATACCCCTATGTTCATAGCAGCACAATTTACCATAGCTAAGATTTGGAATCAGCCTAAGTGCCCATCAGCAGATGAGTGGAGTAAAATACTTTGGCACATGTATGCAATTGAATACTATGCTACTGTAAAAAGGAAGGAACTCCTACCATTTGCAACAGCATAGATGGAGCTGGAGAGCATTATGCTAAGTGAAATAAGTCAGTCAGAGAAGGTAAATATCACATGCTCTCACTCATTTGTCGATTATAATGAACATAAATCAATGGAAAAAACTGATGTAGAGACAGAGAAACATCAATCAGATGCTGAAAACTCAGAGAGAAGGTAGGGGAGGGTGGGGGTGAGGAGGAGAGATGAACCAAAGGACTTGTATGCATGCACATAAGCATAAGCGATGGATGTGGACAACAGGGGGTGAAGGTGAGGTTGCGGGCAAGAGTGGGGGGATGAGGGGACATTGGTGGGATAGGGACACATTTATAATATCTTAATCAATAAAGAGAAACAATTTAAAATATACCAAAAAATTTTAAAATAAAATAAATTTGTTTGTTTTGCTTGAACACTGCAGTCTTTCACTGGTCTGAATTCTTTCTTATGAGCGTGTCAAGAACCAAGGAGGGGAGAGCCCCTTTTCTACTCAAGAGGTTCTCAGATAACAATACTGATAATGCTGCTGCTAATAGACCAACTAAAACTCTTATGTCGCCCTAACTGGTTTGGCTCAGTGGATAGAGCATCTGCCTGCAGTCTCAAGCGTCCCAGGTTCGATTCTGGCCAAGGGCATGTACCTTTGTTGTGGGTACATCTTCAGTGGGGGGTGTGCAGGAGGCAGCTGATCGATGTTTCTAACTCCCTCTCCCTCTCCCTCCTTCTCTTTAAAAAATCAAAAAAAAGTTTAAAAAAATAAAACTCTTATGTTCATGTATTATTTCAAGATACAGTAATTAGTCTCTAACTAATAAAGGCATTAATTATTTCTAGGTTGTAGGCATTTCTCTACATGTGGAAAATAGGTGATTTGTTTTCAAAAGAGCCTCAGTTGAGAAAAACAAATTGTTGATCTTCCTCAAACTTACTGTGGTATAGAACGTACTGTGCCCTTCTACTCTACATCTTATATTGTTGGTAACAAGCTTTAAGGGTAAGCCAATCTCCTGATGCTAATAAACTAGTTAGAGACAAACCAATAAACTGTGTTTATGAACTTAATGTAAGTAAGCCATGTGAAATTCAAAAATACCTGCTTCAGTGAGCTATACAAAGTAAGTAATATGCATTTTTTCACAATTTTCTTGTAAACTATTTGAAGTAAACATTTAATTAATACAAAAAATAAGACAATTTAATAGACATGTTATAAATTATTTAGATAGAAACTTATATTGTTACATAAACTAATTAAATTTCCAGTGACATGCAATCTGATAAAATTATGAAAAAGTGCTTGCAGCAAACATATTCCACAAGGATTTGGCTCAATTGTATATCATTTGACACTTTGGAAATAAATTCCTTATTAAGTTGAAAGTGATAAATTTGGTTAATAGTAATTACACATAGGCCATGTAATTGAGATGTAATAACATTTCAACTCTTAAAAATGGGTTCTATTTGGGATTTAACATTATACCATCTTGGAGCTAGCATAAAATATAAACTTATTTTTAATCATTTTCTGAAATTTTAATTAAGGGGAAAACATCGTTATGAAGCTAAAATATATCAATAATGTAATGGAAATCTCACATAACTGAATAAAGTATAACAGAACAAAGAGATAAAAGACTTTAATACTATGAAAATACCTCATTCTGATGCCAATCAACTGAATATTATATAGAGGGAAAGAACTGTATATAGTCCTTTAAAACAGCAGCTAATCCAAGAATAATTCACACTTATATTCTGCGAATTCACAACTTTTCAAGTAAAACAGTGAACCATAACTTAAAGAAAATCTTCAGGATGAACATCAATTTAATTCAATTTGATAAATAGTTATTTACTATCTACCAGGTACTAAGAAGGCTCTGGGAATATGAAGAACTACAAAGTGAAGGTTTCTGCCCCTGAGAATGGCATTCATAAAGGAAAGTCAGATGTGTAAACAAGTCTTGCTTTTCAAAAGGTGTTGACTGCTGCACTCTTCTTATGAGCATAATATCATGAGGTCACAGATGAATAATGAATTAACTTAACATGGGAATCTACAGAGAGAAAATGTGCCAGACATAGTAAAAAATAAAAATTTAGAAGTAAGGCTGCCTGCTTAGGGAGATGGAGGACGTGGAGTGGCAATGGAGGGGTTAAACTTTGGATTGTGTTTGGGTTTGAATGCGTTATACAGGAACTTCTTTTTTAATGTATATCTGCATGAATATATCTCAACCAAAATGTTTGATAGTTTATGAATAATGACTAAATTTATGTGGAATATTCTAAATTAATTTGAATGCATTAAAGCACATGAGGTCATATGCAGAATGGAAGTATTGTTACAAATAAGACTGGCAAGATTCTTTATATCTTAAGTGGGGAAATGTATCATTTCTTATTTTAAATATGTTACACAGGTTTTGTGATCACCAGGAGTCTTGAGGTTAAAAGGTCTATTCTTCAAAAATATTATTTTTCTGTTTCTAAATAACCTTAGCATTCAAACAGAAAAGTTTATACTTGAAGCAGGCCTAACCTAGTTAGCATACAATGGACTTCTTTGTTCAGTATGATTCCCTGATCACTTGGTTGTAAAGTTCTGCAGTCCCCTTTTCTGTCTCTTATTTAGGGTTTGAATTCTCAAAGTATTTATATCAACAAGATTATTTCATCTCAATATTTCTTATCGAATATCATTGTGACCAATATTTCTTTTGCTTTTAAGCAAGACTGAATCAAATTGCTTTTTAATAATTAATACTTTCTATTTCCCACTAGAAAATGTTAAAATATTTATAAGATTTTCTTCATACATTCCGCCTCTCACTAACCTCCATTCAAACAGACCATATACTTTGTTTCATGTCTGTTTCCAAGTTTCCTTATTTTCCCCAGCTAGAAACTTCCCTCTTAAGAAGTAGACACACCTCTGCTGAGAGCAGACATAGATTGTAGTGTTTCCTGGCTTGAAGAAATAGTGATTATGTAGAAGAAGCTAGGGCAGGGTAGGGGAACTCCTCTTTGAACTAGAAAGAGTGATTCCCTCTGGGATGGAGAAAGATGAAAAATCAATTGGTTTTCAGCTAAAGCTGAGTTAAGCTTTCTACTCTCTTGGTACCTCAGGAATGCAGCAGGACCCCAAAAGTAATGGTTACATGGGAAAGGAGGCTGGATCCCAGACCAGAAACTCCGAATACTGGGGTAGTAATACCGCAGAGAACCCTTGACTACATAGAACTTCTGTGGCCTTGAATGAGGGCCTATTAGAACTATTTGGGGGCAGAGTTCAGAGTCTTGTGATGTATCTTTGCATCTATAATAATAAAAGAATAATATGCTAATTAGACTGAACAGCTGAACAATCTTCTGAATGTCCTTCCAGACGTCCTTCTAGACAAAGCTGGGGCTGCAATGGCTAAGCTGCTGTGGCTGTGAGGGCTAAAGCAAGCTGCTGTGGCTGTGAGGGTTAAGTCTCTTGCAGGAATTTCATGCATCAGGCCTCTAGTTATCATATAAGTCTCCAGGACTCTGATACAGCACAGGAATAAAGATGGGTCCCCCACTAGTGCCAGAATAGAATATCCCACCAAATAAGTGAAATAATAATTCAACTACTCAGGGTACCCTCATATAACACCTGGGACTCTAAAGCCACCTTGTTTCCTCATCTGTGGTCCCATGGTCACCGAGACTCCAGCCACTCAGGGCACATGCTTCTGTGAGTTCCAAAGTGTGCTCCCCTCTGACTGGCCAAATGCTTTATCCCAGGACATCAGGACCACATGAGCAGCAGCCACGTGAGCAGCCTGCCCATGTTGAGGAGCAGGAGCTGCGCAAGCTGCCTATTCCCATCTGAGAAGCAGCAGCCTCATGCGCAACCCACCACTGTCCAAGGAGCAGCAGTCTCGTGAGCAGCCCACCCCCATTCAAAGAGCTGCATCTGTGAGAGCTCCTGCCTCTGCCCAAGGAGAAGCAGACCCATGACCAGTCTGCCACCATTCGAGGAGCAGCAACCACATGAGTATTCTGCCCCCATCCGAGGAGCAGCAGCCCTGCAAGGAACCTGCCCCTGTCTGAGAAGCAGAGGTCTCACAAGCAGCCCACCCCTGTCCAAGCAGCATCTGTGAAAGTAGCCCACCCCATTCAAGGAGCAGCAACCCCCACAAGCAACCAGCCCCCATCAAAGGAGTAGCAGCTCCACAAAAAGCCTGCTCCCATCCCAGGAGCAGCAGCTCATGAGCAGCCCACCCCCATCCAAGGAGCCACCAATGCTCCAAGCAGCACCCACCAGAGGAGCCACTGCCAACTGAGGAGCAGCCACAGTCACGACCACCCAAGGACCAGCAGTCACCCTAGTAGCAATGGTCACCTGAGGAGCAGCCCCTCCATGAGCTAACACCTAGATCCTTCAGTGAGAGCATAAATGGGGAGACAAAGAAACCCCAAAAGAAAGAAAAGGAAGAATCACCAAAAAAGCAGCTTACTGAAACAAGGCATGCAATATGTCAGAAAAAGAATTCAAAATAAGGGTCATACAGTTCATAAACTGGATGGATGAAAAAAATCAACAACTTATGTAACAATCAAGAACAAATAAAGAGTGATATAGCTGTAATAAAAAAACACCATGGAAAGTTTCAACAGTAGACTAGGAAAAGCTGAGGACCGAATTAGCAAATTAGAAGACAGAGAAGCAAAACACACCCAAACTGAACTGCAATTGGAAAAAAAATTAAAATACAGGAGAAGAGCCTAAGGGAGCTTTGGGACAACATGAAATAAAGCAACATACAAATAACTGGAGTGCCAGAAGGACATGAAGAGGAACAAAGATTAGAAAACATATTTGAAAAAAAATGTCAGAAAATTTCCCTGATGTGGAGAAGGAAAAAGTCACACAATCACAGAGAGTCCCAAACAAGATGAACCCAAAAAGACCCACACCAAGTCATGTAGTAATTACAATGGCATATGTTCAGGATAAAGAGAGAATCTTAAAGGCTCCAAGAGAGAGACAGAAAGTTATATACAAGGAATCTTCCATTAGATTATCAAATTATTTCTGAAAAGAAACACATCAGGCCAGAAAGGAATGGAAGGAAATTTACAAAGTGATCCAAAGCAAGGGACTGAATCCAAGAATGCTCTATCCAGCAAGGCTATCATTCAAAATTGAAGGGGATATGAGGAGCTTCACAGAACAAAAAATAAAAACAAAAAGGCTAAGGGCGTTTATCACTAACAAGCCAGCAATGCAAGAAATGCTAAAGAGAATGCTGTAAAAAGAATAAACACAAAGGGAAGAAGGAACACAGGCACAAAAAGTAAAAATGGCTACAAACAAGTACCTATCAATAATAACTTTAAATGTGAAAGGACTAAATGCTCCAACCAAAAGACATTGAATGGCTGAATGGATTAAAAACAACATGATCCATATCTATGCTGTTTATAAGAGACCCACCTCAGAACAAGAGACTCAAACAGATTGAAAGTGCAGAGATGGAAAAATATCTTTCAGGCAAATGGAAGTGGAAAAAAAAGCTTGGGTAGCATTACTTATACCTGACAAAATAGACCTCAAAGTGAAGGTCATAACAAGAGATAAGGAAGACCACTTCATAATACTAAAGGGAATGATACAAGAGGATATAAACCTGATAAACATATATGCACCTAATGCAGGAACACCCAAATACATTAAAAATAAAACTGCTGAAAGATATCAAGGGAGAAATCAACAAGAAGACAATCATAGTAGGAAACTTTAATACCCCACTGACATCACTCAATAAATCCTCTAAAAAAGTTAGCAAAGAAACAGCAATCCTAAATGACTCACTAGATCAGATGGACTTAATTGACATCTTCAGAACATTTCATCCCAAAGCAATGGAATATACATTCTTCTCGAGTGCACATGGGACATTTTCAAAGATAGACCACATATTGGGTCACAAGCAAAGTCTCCCCAAATTCAACAACATTGAGATCATATCAAGTATCTTCTCAGACCCCAATGGCATAATATTAGAAATAAACTACAATAAAAACAATCCAAAACACTCAAACTCTTGGAAGCTGAATAGCATATTATTAAATATTGATTGGATTACCAAAGAGATCAAAGAACAAATAAAAACATCCTGAAAATGAAAAACAATGGAAACACAATAATCCAAAATCTATGGGACACAGTGAAAGCAGGCCTGAGAGGGAAGTGCATAGCATTACACACTAATCTCAAAAAAAAGTAATAAATCATCTAACTCTACAACTTAAATGATTAGAAAGAGAGCAACAAGAAAAGCCCAGAGTGAGCATAAGAAAGGCTATAATAAAGATCAGACCAGAAATAAATGACATAGAGGCCAAAAAACAATGCAAAAGATCAATGATACCAAGAGCTAGTTCTTTAAAAGGATAGACAAGATTGATGAACCTCTAGGCAGGTTCACCAAGAAGCAAAGAGAGAGGACCCAAATAAACAATATCAGAAGTGACAGAGGCGAAATAACAACAAACCCCATAGAAATACAAAGGATTGTTAAATATTACTATGAACACTATTCCAACAAACAATAGGAAATGGACATATTCCTAGCAAATATAACCTTCCAAAACTCGATCAGGAAGATACTAAAAATCTAAATAGCCTGATAACTATGGAGGAAATTGAAGCAGTCATCAAAAAGCTTCCAGCAAACAAAAGCCCAGGGCCAGCAGCTTCACAGTGGACTAGTTTCACCAAACATTCAAGAAAGAACTACAACCTATCCTCCTCAGACAAGTCCAAAAAATTCCAGAGGAAGGAACACTTCCAAGTTCATTTTATAAATCCAGCATCACCCTAATACCAAAACCAGATAAAAACAACACAGTGAAAGAGAATTACAGGCCAATATCCCTCATGAATATAGATGCCAAAATCCTGAACAAAATTCTAGCAAATCAGATCCAACAGTACATCAGAAAGCTCATACACCATGACCAATTAGGATTTATCCTGGGGATGCAAGGATGGTACAATATCTACAAATCAATAAATGTGTTACATCACATAAACAAATTGAGAGGTAAACATCACATAGTCATATCAATTGATGCAGAAAAAGCATTTGACAAAATCCAATAGCCTTTCTTAATAAAAACCTTCAGCAAAATCTGAATAGAAGGATCATACCTCAACATAATAAAAGTGTTTTGTAACAAATCTACAGCCAACATCATACTCAATGGGCAAAAAACTAAAACCATTTTATCTAATAACAGGAACAAGACAGGGATGTCCACTTTCACCACTCCTGTTTGATATAGTTCTGGAAGTGCTAGCCATATCAATTAGACAAGAAGAAGAAATAAAAGGTATCCATACTGAAAAGAAAACATAAAACTGTCATCATTCACAGATGACATAATACTGTACATAGAAAACCCAAAAGACTACATCAAAAAATTATTAGATTTAATAAATGAATTTGGCAATGTAGCAGGATACAAAATTAATTACAAGAAATCTAAGACATTTTTATACACCAATAGTGAACTTACAAAAAGAGAGATTAAAAAAACAATCCCGTTTACCATTGCACCAAAAAAAAAAAAAAAAAAAAAAGATACCTAGGAATAAACTTAACTAAGGTAGTAAACGACCTGTACTCGGAAAACTATAAGACACTGAAAAAAAAGATAGAGGAAGTACATAAACAGATGAAAGAACATACCGTGTTTATGGATTGGTAGGATCAACATCATCAAAATATCCATACTACCCAAAACAAATTATACATTCAAGGCACTCCCCATTAAAATACCATTGGCATATTTAACAGACCTATAAAGAACTCTCCAAAAATTCATTGGAATAAAACAAGACCCCAAATAGCTACAGCAATCCTGAGAAAGAATAACAATGTAGGAGTGGTCTCAATACCAGATATCAAGCTGTATTACAAAACCACTATTCTCAAAACTGTCTGGTACTGGCACAAGGACAGACATATAGAAAAATGGAATAGAATAGAGAACCCATACTTTGACTCAAACCACTATACTCAATTAATATTTGACAAAGTATGCAAGAACATACAATGGAGTCAAGACAATCTCTTCAATAATTGGGGCTGGGGAAATTGGACAGATAAATGCGAAAAAATTAAATTAGATCAACTTACACTATACACAAAAATAAACTCAGAATGGATAAAGGACTTAAATGTAGGATGGGAAACCATAAAGATATTAGAAGAATCCACAGGCAGCAAAATCTCAGACATATGTTGAAGCAATTTCTTCACTGATACAGCTCTTAGGACATTGGAAACTAAAGAGAAGATAAACAAATGGGACTACATCAAAAATAAAAAGCTTCTGCACAGCAAAAGAAACCATCAACAAAACAACAAGAAAGCCCACTGCATGGGAGAACATATTTGCCAATGTTATCACCAATAAGGGTTTAATCTCCAACATTTACAGGGAACTCATACAACTTAACAAAAGGAAGATAAACAATCCAAGAAAAAAATGGGCAATGGACCTAAATAGATAATTCTCGAAAGAAGACACAAGGAAGACAAAAAGACATATAAAAACATGCTCAAAGTCAGTAATCATCCAAGAGATGCAAATCAAAATGACAATGCGGTACCATCTCAGACATGTCAGAATGACTATCATCAACAAATCAACAAATGACAAATGCTGGCGAAGATGTGGAGAAAAAGGAACCCTTGTGCACTGCTGGTGGGAATGCAGACTGGTGCAGCCACTGTGGAGAACAGTATGGAGTTTCCTCAAAAAACTAAAAATAGAATTCCCATTTGACCCAGTGATCCCATTTCTAGGAATATAACCCAAGAAATTAGAAGTACCAATCAGAAAGGATATATACACCCCTATGTTCATAGCAGCACAATTTACCATAGCTAAGATTTGGAAACAGTCTAAGTGCCCATCAGCAGATGAGTGGATTAAAAACTGTGGTACATCTACACTGTCTGGTACTGGCACAAGAACAGACATATAGACCAGACCAATGGAATAGAATAGAGAACCCAGACTTTGACCCAAACCACTATGCTCAATTTATATTTGACAAAGGAGGCAAGAACATACAATGGAGTCAAGATAATCTCTTCAATAAATGGTGCTGGGGAAACTGGACAATGGAATACTATGCTGCAGTAAAAAAGAAAAAATTACCGTTTGCAACAGAATGGATGAAACTGGAGAGCATTATGCTAAGCGAAATAAGCCAGTCAGAGAAAGATAAATATCACATGATCTCACTCATTTGTGGAATATAATTAATAACATAAATTGATGAACAAAAACTGATCCAGAAACAAAGAAGCATTGATCAGACCATTAAACCTCAGAGGGAAGGTAGGGGAGGGTGGGGGTAAGAGGGAAAGATCAATCAAAGGACTTATATGCATGCATATAAGTGTAACCTATGGACATAGACACCAGGGGATAAGGGCATGAGCGGGGTAGGGGTGGGGGGGAAGCTATGGGGGTTTAAGGACATATATGTAATACCTTACTCAATAAAGAAAAACAATTTAAAAATTCAGAATTATAATCAAGTTGATTAAAGGGGAAAACAGTGATGTTTCTGGTACACACATGTTGGTATAAAGATTGGTATCCACAAATGAACTTTAAGTAGTTCATGTCATGAAAGTAGTTTTTAAAGTTTTTCAATATAAAAAATTATTTAATTTCTGAATGAACATTTGCAAACTATACATGCCGTCAATCTCTAGCCCAGAGGTTATGATACTATCACGTCCCACTTCATTACCATTCAGAAGAGGCAAGGACAGAACTTAGGGCAACAGCAAAGTTAAGATATAATTTCACTCACATGTGGGATATTAAATTGAAAGTAACAAATGAACAAACAAGAAAAACAAATGAACAAAAACTCATGGATATAGCCCATAGCATGGTGGTTACCAGAGGGAAGGTAAATGATGAGTAGTAAAGGTTAAAGGAGGTTAAATATATGGTGATGGTGCATGCACATGTACAGTGAGGATCAAGGCTCCAAAGAGACACAGCTTCCCCTCTGACAATCCTCTATGCAAGCACCTGAGCAAAGATGAATACCACCTCAGAAAACCAACTGAACAATCTATATAGAGACCACATTATTTGCAGAAATCACCATCTTCAGGCCAGTGTAGTACAACAATATGAGTGTGTGCCCTCTGCCAGGCTGCCATAAGAAATACATACAGCTAACACTCAACATCATTTTGCCCCAGAGTCCAATCAAGGGCAGAACATTGACATTAGCAATAGGAGAAAGATCAAATGGACTAAGGGAGAATAGAAGCCCTCCATACACACACACACACAAACACACACATTTAAAAAATGGAATCTCACTATACATACTGTTTTTCAACTGCTCTTTCTACTATGTACCAGGAGCACATGTCAATACTGATTATATATATATATATATATATATATATATATATATATATATATATCTACCAAATCATTTTTGAATTGAATCAATCCCTATTTGGAGAAAACTCTTTTTGTTTCATTATGGTTTTCTTAAAAAATTATATCCTTTCATAAAGAGTACTGTGCACACTTGATTGTTTACAATAAATAGAAGAAAAATTCTTAGGTCAGATGGTGAAGACTGCAAACTTCATAAGTTATTTGTACTGCTAAATTGCTTTACTGATTTATACTCCTGTCAAAGGAGTAAGAGACCATCAACTTCCTGGACTCTTCACCATGACTAGATGTATCTGTTATTTATTGCTAAAGAATAAATTACCACAAATGTAATGGCTTAAAACAATACACATGCTTATCACAGCATCTATCTTTCAGGAGCCTTAGCATGGCAAATCTATGTTCTCTACTTTAGAGAATCACTAGCTGCCATCAAGATGTCTGCTGGGCCACATTCTTACAGACAGGTACAACTGGAGAAGAATCCACTTGTGAGCTCATCAGATTGGTGGTAGAATTCATTTCCACATGGATAGGGAACTGAGAGCTTTCTTTTTATTCCCTAGCTAGAACCCTCTCTCAACACCTGGAGGCCTCCCAAACCTCCCCTATCACGTGTCTCTTACATAAGCAGTTCACAGTATGACATCTTACATTAGTAAAGCCACTAGTAGTGTAAGATAGCCAGCTCACAAGAGAGTCTTATATAAAAGTATGTAATCATTCAAGTAACAGCCCATCACTCTTACCATATTTTCTGGGTTAGAAATAAGTCACATGTTTCATCAAACTCTAGTGGAAGGTTTTCAACTGTTGCAGAAATTACCAGGCAACCAGAAAACACATAATGGGTACTCGGAAGATTTAGGGAAAAACTTTTTATTTGCAAATGCACTAGTGTGGTGGTGACTCAGGGGAGTCATTCTCCAAAGCATGAGCACTGAATGTAGAGGGTCTCTCCCATTTATCCCCTTGGTTTCTTTGTCTCCCAAATATGGACCAGGCTTCTGGACTTTTTTCAAGCTTTGCAGCCCCTCTAACAGTGGTAAGGGGGAAGGGAGATTATGATCAACCACCCAGGCTAGCTGGTACCAGTAGCTAATCTTCTGTGGCCGGGGGTGGGCGGAGGCGGGGGGGGCGGGAATTATGTCCCCTGCAGATAAATAGGTTCTGCAAGCTAGCTAGGACACAAGCAGAAAGCGGGGTTGGGGATAGCAAGCATATGCATCAGAATGCAGGTTGAGGGGACTCAGGCTGCCTTCACACAATAATGGTGTGGACATTAGAAAGGAGAAGTCATTGACAGTCACCTTAAAGTTTGTCCACTACACTAGATACTCTCATTTGTTTTTTAATAAATATTTTACATATTAATCATTGCTTTAATTTGTAATTAGTGTGTATTCCTTTTGCCTTGATAATTAAAAATAATTTTAACAAAAAAGTGGTCAAAATATTAAATGCTGTTCACTCAAAAAAATTAACAGCTCACAGTTCTAGCAGAAGTTAACTATAAATTGCCTAGAGGTCTTTCTGTACTGAATTTGCAATGACCAGGCATCAAAATAATATCAAGAGAAGCAGTATTTCATGATGTTTATGAGAATGCTCGCTAGAGCTAGAATGCCTGCGTTTGAATATTGGCTTTACTGTTTGCAAGCTATGAATCTTTTGGTCAGCTACTTAACTTCTCAGGGTTTACATCTGTAAAATATGGATGGTATGATTAAGTGCTTAAACTTATTGAGCACTTCTTATGTTTCACACTTTTAAAGCACTTTAACATGAATTAACTCATATAATTATCACAGTAACTTTATGAAATAGGTATTTTGAAATATATTATTTTAGAGTATGGTGAGGATTAAAGAAGTTAATTTAAAGGCCATAGAACAGTGTGTGGCACATAATAGGCACTCAATAAATGCTAGTTATCATTTATACTCTGTTCATGTTCTGTGCTCTTGGTAATACAAAATCTGTAGTATAATATTTAACCCCCAAGAAGACTATTGAGAAAATAAGTGATTCACAGGAAAATAGAAAAACCAGGATCACAGATAATTGATTAGGCAAATATGATTAAATGGCTTGCATTATGGCTTGGTCCAGAGAATCTGGGAACTACTAGAAGAGGCACGCCAAAAATCTGTTTTAATGAATGGGTAGGCATAAGTCTCTTAAGGGCATATAGATAGATAGATAGATAGATAGATAGATAGATAGATAAAATAAAATAAAGAATGGGTAAAATTTGGTTTTAAATAAAAATGGAAATGGGAAATTAGAAATGAATGAAATGGTTCAAAGACCAAGAAAAAAGAATGGCCAAGTGAATTACACATTATAACTACATAATAACTGGTGGTATTCAGCATGGGAATAAGGTGAGGCTAGACAGGAAAGTTGACACTAGATTATGGGTGGCTTTGAGGTACTTCATTAATGTGAATATCTATTCATTTAGATATATTTATTATTTATTCAGTGAACAAAATGGTGATTTGTCATAATGAAGACTGTATCTTAATTAGAAAATAAAATTCAATGCTAAACTTACCTTCCATATTAGGAAGGGAACAACTAAATGTCTTCAAGCCTCCACTGCCTTTTACAGATGTAAACCCTGAGCCTCCACTCAAGATTTATCTCATACAAGCTTCCTCTCCAAAGAATTACAAAATCCTGGAATATCTACCATCATTTATTACATGAAGACATTGCATTTTTCATCATTAGGGAATTGTAAGTATATAAATTATTACTTCCAATAAGAGGACAGGATCCTAGGTGATTTAAAGCAAGAAATGCCACTACTGTTTATTAAGCATCTAGTGCATTCCTTCATTATGTGTTCAAATGTTTGTGTGTTTAATCCTCATCACTATCATGTGCTTGGTAAACCTGATTAACTCCAGAAAGTTTTGCTACTATGCTGATTAGAACAGTTTCTGCTGGAGAAATATATTCTCTTTTTGTTGACATATCTAAAATTATGAGCACAAAAATTGGACCAAATAATTCATAGGTTTTTGAACCACACCAACACAGATAGCAGCACTCCTAACTTATTAAATCCCAGTGGTTTGAAATGAGATATGTTGACAGGCCAGAGGTATGAATGTGAGAAAATGTACACTATCCTAAAAGTCAGGATACATGAAGCTTCCATGATTGTTCTAAGCCTTATCCTGGTAGTCATATATGTTAGCCAATAGCAATAATGAATACTGAAACAGAAATTTCTAGGGGTGAAAAGACAGGTTTAGAAATTTTAGAAATTAAGGGGACCATGGAAGAAGCACAGGGCTGTGGAGCAGCAGAAGGTACATTTCCATTGAATGAGGGGGACTAGAAACAGAAGGTATACAGTATACTTACAAAATAAAGGGAAAGGAGCCCCTCATCCAGAAGGAGAAAAAACCCCAAAGGGAATAGAAAAACAATAAGGAAGGAGGGTAGAAAAACCTCACATCTCCCATGTAAGGTTTGACCTTAGAGCTCAGAAGTTACTATAGTAACCAGTGTAAGGGAATAGTGACCAATCAGGCATATCAAGGCACAAAGATCTACATAGCCTTTATAAACCATGGAAACAGGAACATGGTGGCACCCTTTCCCCCTCCCCACGTGGGAGTCTGTACTGTGAGATTCTTTCCCCTTCCCCACGGGAATCTGTACTTGTTCTTCAGTAAATTTCCACCTTTGGTATACCATCTTTCATCTATAGATTCATTCTTCAACTCAAATGGACAAAGAACCTGGGAACCATTCTGCCCAGGGGAACACCGTGTGTTCCAGTCCAAAAAGTCCATTTCAATACTGTATTTAATGAATATTTCCTATAGCCAGACACTCTTCTAGGCAAATCTATTAATTTGATCCTGACAACTATGTAAATTAAGTAAATTTCATTTTTATGTATGAAAAACTTGTGCTCTGTTGAGCTAAAATTTTCACTTAGGCTAAATCTTTTCCCTTGTGAATTTTGATATATTATCAGTTCCTCTCCAGTCCACATGATAGCTCTTTGGGTACTGAGAGTCAAATTATAGAAAGAAGTGTTTTGTTTAATCAGTACTTTTCCTGTATAATAAGCATGCTCATCTTCCGCTTATCAAAGTTACTCAAATAATCAGACAGTAGCCCTGGCCTCGCTGATTGCTCAATGGTTAGAGCGTTGGTCTGCAGACCAAAGGGTCATGGGTTCAATTCCTGGTTAAGGACATATACCTCAGTTGCAGGCTCTATCCCCGATCCCAGTCAGGGTGCAAACAGGAGGCAAGAAATCAATGTGTCTCTCTCACATCAATGTTTTCTCTACCCGCTCTTCCTTTCCTTCTTCTCTCTCTAAAAGAATCAATGGAAAAAATATCCTCAAGTGAGGATAAATAATAATAATAATACACATAGTAACTAGTTTCAAAACATTTAAAATATCAGTGAATTCTTTGAATCTCAGCCTACAATATCAACACAATTCTATCTCCTGCCTACAGAGAGATTACGAGTTGAAGTTATAGTGTGACAAAAATTGTGTTTAAAGAAATGTAAAGTTCTCAACATGTGTAAGTATTAACCAACTGGAATACCTGCTAAATATAAGGACTCATTTTCTCATTGGTGCTTTTAATTTGTTTTCCTTAAGATCTATGTTTACCTAAAAAATAATGCTATATTTTTCACTCTATATCAGAGGGAACTTTCTCTACTCTCTTTTATCTGGGTATTCCTGCTTCTCTGATCTTTAATGATTAGATCTAGTGAAGAGAGATTGCTTTTGGTGCTATTCATGTTCATTAAAATGAGCAATCACAGAAAACATGGAAAAGCAAAAGGATTGTGGGAGCTGAAAGAAAAGTACAAATTAAGGTTTATACCTCAGCCTAGTAGGAAGTAGAAATTCAAGCAGTCAAGGGTAAAACTTGAAGAATAATTCTACAAGGACAGACCTTCTTGGCACTCAGTGCCCCTGAGGATTCTCAGCAGAGGCAAAGAAAGAGAGCCAAAACTGGCTCAACACAGAGTAAAACATATAAGAAACTCACGTTTAGCAACAGGAAGCATTAATTCCAGAGGTGAATGTACACTAGTGCTGCTGTAACTTTAGAAAGTTGTTTGAACAGCTTTCTAAATTCATAAGCTATAAATAGGTGTATTTGGAACAAGTACTTGCCTAGAATGTTAAAAAAAGAATGATTCATCGTGTTCATAAATATTCTTTTATATTTTGAAGGATCTTCTGTATTAAAGCACCAAGTTGTCAGGATGCCAACTATCTTTCTTTGTAGCTTATCGATATGTTATGAGAGACATTGCTAAAAATAGCAATAAAGTAGATATAAGTCTGGGACTTAGAAACAACACTCAGCTCTCCATCTCCTTCTTCAGAGACAGTTATACAAAGATGCAAACATTTCATTTAGAGACCATTATGATTTAAGAGATATTAACTCTGTATATTGCTTCTGAAATTAATGCAAGAACTTCATTCCAGGGATTAAGTACTTCAAAAGAATTGAAAAATGTTTAAGATTCAAAGTTTAATAAGATTTTGCCCATTTTAAAGATACCAAAACTGAGATTCAGGTTAAGAGCCTTCCATAATGTTACACAACTAATGTGAAGATCACAACTTACAATGAAACCTGTCTTCAATTCCAAAGCACATGTCCTTTTTGTCAATATATTCTGTAAACAATGGGAGCATATCCCAAAGACAGTAATAAAATTAACACTTTGTAATCAGGCATTTTCCCGCCAAATCGTATCGTAACGCAGGGCTTTTTTGACATTTTCTCCCCAAAATTAGACTTTCTGTAAAATATTCATATCTTTCGATCTATTTGGTATTTTTCTATGAAACTTTAAGTGTTTTAATTTAAAAAGAGGTCTCTATCTATTTACTTTGCAAAATATATGTTATTGTATTTTTATGTACACAAAATTACTACATTCTAGGTAAACATATAAAAAACACTCTTTCAGAATCAAAATAATTTTATTTATACAAAATTACAATATTTTTTTGAAATTTTCAACAGATCTTATAAAAAAAACTATAACCTAATAGTGCTTCACTGTGTGGTAGCGTTTGAAACACTTTCCTTTGTGCAGGGTACATTACAAAACTTGCACATGTACCACGTTTCACTGCGGAGTTTATAAGTGGTACACACATGACAACGACATAAAACATTTTTATTTTTGCTGGTTCCAACTAGAGGTTTCAATGTATGTTTCCTCATGTCCATTGACAATCTCCCTGGTGGATCCGATTTTACTCATTTCCCGCAAAAAAATGTGTGAACTGAAGGTAAAAATGGTGGTGGTATAGATGGACATGTCCCGTGTCCCGTGCCTTGTCCCAGAGCAGATAGGATGAGCAGCTGAAACGAGTAACATTGGCAGAGGAGATTCAGCTGGGAGACAGTTTGTAGCCTCGAAAGTCAGAGGACTCCTGGAGAGAGGTAAAGCCAAGGCTTTGGGAAGGATAATCTGCCAGACCTGAGCCCTGAGGATCAGAGGGCATCCACGTGGCATCAACGTGGAGTCGTGTCCTTTGGGACGGGCATAATAGAAAGAAGGTCCACAGAACTGCTGGTCAGCAGGAGATTCTAGATCTGGGTCCACAGTCAGGAAAGGCTGAGGAGTGCTGGCAGGAGAGGAGTGCTTAAAGGCATAGCCTCTTTCGCTCTGTGGCATGTGCCTTTCTTCATTGAGCCTGGTGCATAAGAACTTTCAGATACAGACACTTACCCGTGGCTGGAGTATGGGAGAAGGTGCTGAATTGTGGAATCTGGGGAGAGAGGGGAATACAGGAGAAGTGACAGCAAGTTTGGTGCTGAGTCATGCCTGAGCCTGGCACCTGGGCAGCCATTTGGCCTGAAGAGATAGCCCCTCCCTCCAGTATCCAGGCAACTAATACAGCCACACCCAGATTCCACCCCAAACAGTACAAAGGATTAAAAAAACAAAAACAAAAACAAAAAAAAACTCAATAATCCCTGAGAGTCCAAAGGGACTAGACTAAAGAGAGACTTTCAGTTCCAGCAATTGGAACCTGAGAAACACTACAGTATAGAAGATTGGGATCTTAAGCCAGCCAAAGGAACACTTCAATTTTTCATTTTTATTTTATTATTTTTATTACTTTATTATCTCTCCTTTTTTTTCTTTTTTCCTTTGTTTTCCTGTTTTTGTTGGTTGCTTTATTTTCAAATTATTTTCACATTATTTTTCCATCACTCTATTTTATTTATATTGGAATTTTTAGACCATTTTTGAAATCATTTTTTTGGTAAATTTATTATTATTACTTTTTCTCATTCTCTTTCCTCTTATCCACCCATCCCCTTTCCACTTCCTCTATACTGAACTGAGATCCTCCCCATATTCATCCAATTAACCTTATCTAATCTAATAAAAGAGTAATATGCTAATTGTGTCACTCTGTTAGATACCAAGGCATGCCCACCATCCAATGAGAGCAACTACATGCAAATTAACCCAACCAAGGTGGTGGCAGGCAGCCTCGGAGCTAGAGAAAACAGGTTTGGTTGCCCCTGCGATGGAGGAAGCTGCCTGCTTAAGCCGGCTGTGGCCTCCACTCAAGGCAACAAAGTTTCAATTATAGAAGATAAATAAACATGAACACCCCACCAGATACCTGCTTCTAGCCAGCCTCGCTGGGAGCTTGGGTCGCTGGGGGCTGTGGCCAGCCTGCAAACAGCCATCAGCCACTCACCCAGGCTGGCAAGTCACCACAGCAGGGACCCCCACCTGAAGGGGCTGTGGCCAGCCTGCAAACAGCCATAAGCTATTCACCCAAGCTGGCCAGGCACCCCAGCAGGAACCCCCACCATGAAGGGGGTGTGGCCAGTCTGAAAACTGCCCCCAGCCCATCACCCAGGCTGGCCAGGCACCCAAGTGAGAACCCCACCCTGATCTGGGACACCTTTCAGGGCAAACCAGCTGGCCCCCACCCATGAACCAGGCCTCTATCATCTAATATAATAAAAGAGTAATATGCAAATTGACCGTTACCTGAGACACCTAAGCCACACCCACTAGCCAAACAGAGTGGTTGTATGCAAATTAACCCAACCAAGATGGAAGCTGGCAGCCATGGAGCTAGAACAAACCAGAGGCTTTTATTGCAACTTCCTGCCTAGATTGGCTGAGCCTCTGTTCACGGCCACGCCCACCAGCCAATCAGAGCGTCTGTATGCAAATTAACCCAGCCAAGATGGAGGCTGGCAGGGCGGCTCTGCACTGGGACCATTCGTGGCCGGCATAGCTGTGCCAGGTGTGTCAGCTCAGTGGAGGGGGGGGGGGTCCGGCCTGGGGCCTCCTCGGGGCATCCAGGAGCACCCGTCCTGGGTCCACTGCCTGGCTCCGCCCCCCGGGGGTCTCCACCAGGCATGCAGGAGAGTGGGTCCTCCACGGGGCTTGCAGGAGCAGCCATCCTGGGTTTGCTGCCTGGTTCAGCCCCCCAGGGGCCTCCTCGGGGTGTCTAGGAGTGCCCGTCCTGGGTCTGCTGCCTGGCTCTGCCCCAGGGGCCTCCGTGGGGCATCCAGGAACTCCTGTCCTGGGTTTGGTGCCTGGCTCCGCCCGGGGGGGGGGCCTCCTCAGGGTCATGCAGGAGCACCTGTCCAGGGTCCGCTACCTTCATCCACCCCCCAGGGGCCTCCACAGGGCATGTGGGAGTGTCTGCTGCACAGTGCGGAGAATCCGAAGCAAGTCCGCTGCCCGGCTCCACCCAGGGTGTTTGCTCAGCAGCAGGGCCCCACTGAGGGATCCTGCACCAGCGTCCACCCCTGGCTCACCAACCAGCTCTGAGCCAGGTGTGTCCCCTCAGCAGTGGGGGCCCACCAGGCATGTGAGATTGTGGGCCCTCCAGTGGGAAATGTCCAGGACTGCACTCACCAGCCCTCCCACCCCCCAGTGCATGAACCCTGAAGGGGCTGTGGGCAGCCTGAAAATGGCCCTCAAATCCTCACCCAGGCTGGCCAGGCATGCCAGCAGGTGGACATCTCCCCTGAGGTGTCCCAGACTGCAAGAGGGCACAGGCTGGGCTGAGGGACCCCCATCCCCCAAGTGCACAAATTTTTGTGCACTGGGCCCCTAGTATACAATAAAAGGGTAATATACAAATTGACCCTAACAGCAGAAAAACTGGGAATGACACACACTGACCACCAGAGGGCAGACATGCAATGCAGGAGCTGCCCCTGGTGGTCAGTGCACTCCCACATGGGAAACTCTGCTCAGCCACAAGCCAGGCAGATGGCTGACAGTACAGCGGTGGTGGAGCCTCTCTTACCTCCTCAGCAGCACTAAGGATGTCCGACTGCAGCTTAGGCCTGCTTCCTGCTGGCAAGTGGACATCCCGGAGGGGTCCCAAGCTGCCAGACTGGTGTCTGACTGCCAGCTTAGGCACGTTCCCCTGGGGAGCGGGCCTAAGTCAGCACGTGGTCATCCCCAGAGGGGTCCCAGACTGCAAGAGGGCACAGGCCAGGCTAAGGGACCCCCCAGAGTGCACAAATTTTTGTGCACCGGGCCGCTAGTCTTCTATATATAAGCTCAGAATCTACAGATTCTGTCCCCATCCTCTTTTCTAGGGTTTTAATGTCTTTTGTTTTATTTTGTTTTGTTTGTTTGTTTATCTATTGGTTCCGTAGAGTTTTCCCATATGTATGTGTGTGTGTGTGTGTGTGTATATATATATATATATATATTCTCCTTTTTTTTTTTCTCTCATTGTTTTCACTCTCTTCGATACCCTTTATGATCTCTTTTCTTGCCCCTAATTCTCTTTTCTCAGGTGGTCACTTATAGTGAGGTTATTATTGTCGTGAATATATCTGTGCTTTGGTCCCTTTGTGTTGTATCTTGTGGAGGTGAATTTTATCCTGTCTGGCCAGGTTCTAGAGGGTGAACCTCATAACCAGACACCTGGAGAGAAAATTCCATCCACGAATGGGTCAATAACACCCCAGATCCAACTACAGAGACAGGAAGAAGGAAGCAGTGAGTCAGTGAGGGACCAAAAGAGGAGTGTGTGGTCATATGGGATGTGTGTGTGTGTGTGTGTGCATGTGAGTGAGGCACAGATAGATTTTGCAGGACCTTCAGGGTCAGGCTAAATGGCAGCCTCTGCTACTATTGTAAACAGTTCTGGGAGGCAGGCTCATCCTCAGAGGCCTAGCATTTTTAAGGAGAAAGCTGCTGTAACTAGGAGCCAGGCCTCACCCACACCCAGGGTGCCCTCAGATAACACCTGGGACTCTACAGACACCCCTGACAGGGATGTGCAAACTCGGCTGTGATCCCATGGTCAACGAATCTCCAACCACCTGGGTGCAGGCTCCTGTGAGTTTTGAAGCATGTTCCGCTCTCACCAGCCCAATGCCTTAGCCCAGAACACTGCAACCACACAAGCAGCAGACACATGAGCAGCCCACTTCTGTCAAAAGAGCAGCAGCTCCATGAGCAGCCTGCTCCAGGCCTAAGAGCAGAAACCTCATGTGGTCTGCCCCTGTCTAAGGAGCAGCAGCTGTGTGAGTGGCCTGCTCCCCAGTCTGAGGAGCAGCAATCACGTGAGCAGCCTGCCTCGTCTGAGGAGGAGCAGCCGCATGAGCAGCCTGCCCATGATTGAGGAGCAGCAGCCCCACACAACTCAGCCATATCTGAGGAGCAGCAGCTGTACATTCCACACCCTGCTCCTGTCTCAGGAGCAGTAGGTGTGTGAGAAAACTGCCCCCATCCGAGAAGCAGCAGTGGTTTGAGCAGCCCATTCCCATACAAGGAACAGTAGCGCCACAAGCAACCCGCTCCCACTCAAAGAGTAGTAGCTGCCCAAGCAGCCTTCCCCAGTCCAAGGAGCAGCAGCCACATGAGCAGACTGTCCATGTCCAAAGAGCAGCAGCCCTGTGCAGTCCACACTGGTCCAAGGAGCAGCAGACACACGCAGCCTGCATATGTCCAATGAGCAGCAGCTGGGTGAGCAGCCTGCCTCCACCTGAGGGGCAGCAAACACACATGCAGCTCACTCCCGCCCAAAGAGAAGCAGCCACATAAGCAGCCCATCCCCCATCTGAGAGCAGCAGCCACAAGAGCAGACTGCCCCTGTATGAGGAGCAGCAGCCACACATGCAGCTCACTCTGGCTCAAAGATCAGCAGCTGCCTGAGTAGCTTGCCCTGGTCTGAGAGCAGGAGCCACACGAGCAGACCAACCACATCTGAGGAGTGGCAGCCCTGAGCAACCCACACTAATCCAAGGAGCAGCAGCCACATGCAGTCTGCATCTGTTTGAGGAGCAGCAGCTGGGTGAGCATCATGCCCCTATCCAAGAAGCAGCAGCTGCACATGCAGCTCACTCCCACCTGAGGCACAACAGCCATGCAAGCAGCCCATCTCCTATCTGAAGAATAGCAACTGTGTGAGCAACTCACACCTGTATGGGGAGCAGTAGCCCTGTAAGCAACCTGCCCCTGTCCAAAGAGCAGCAGCCTAATGAGCAGCCTGCCCCATCTGAGGAAAAGCAGCAGTGTGCAGCCAGCCCCGATCCAAGGAGCAGCAGCCACATGAGCAGTCCATGCCCATCCAAGGAGCAGAAGCCACGTGAACACCCCACTCCTGTCTAAGGAGCAGCAGCCCCACTCAACCCACCCCCACCTGAGGAGCAGCAATCTTGTAACCAGCCCACCCCTGTCCAAGAAACAGCAGCTGTGTGAGCAGCTTCCCCTACCAGCCAAAGTAGACACCACTGCTGCAAAAAGCACCCACCAGAGGAGATGCTGCCAACTGAGGAGCAGTGACTTTGAGGAGCAACTGCAGCCCAAGGAACCACTGCCACCAGAGGAGCAACCTCTGCATGACTCAACATCTACATCAGTTGGTGAGACCAAAATTGAGTAGACAAAGAAACCCCCAAAGGAAAGAAAAGGAGGAATCTCAAGAAAAGCAACTAAGTTAAACAGAGGCATGCAATATGTCAGAAAAAGAATTCAGAATAAGGGTCATAGAGTGCATAAACCTGATGTAGGAAAATATCAACAACTTATGTAAGAATCAAGAAGAAATGGATGAAAAAATCAATAACTTATGTAAGAATCAAGAAGAAATGAAGAGTGATATAGCTGCAATAAAAAATACCATGGAAAGTTTCAACAGTAGACTAGGAGAAGCAGAGGACTGAATTAGCAAATTAGAAGAAAAGGAAGCAAAACACACCCAAACTGAACTGCAATTGGAGAAAATAATTAAAAGATAGGAGAGCCTAAGGGAGCTATGGGACAACATGAAATGAAGCAATACCCAAAAAATAGGGGTGCCAGAACAACAGGAAGAGGAACAAGGTTTAGAAAACTTATTTAAAGCAATAATGTCAGAAAACTTCCCTGATGTGGGGAAGAAAAAAGTCACACAAGCACAGAGAGTCCCAAACAAGATGAAGCTGAAAAGATCCACACCAAGACACATCATAATTACCATGGCAAATGTTCAGGACACAGAGAGAATCTTAAAGACTGCAAGAGAGAGACAGAAAGTTACATACAAGGGATCTCCCATTAGGTTATCAAATGATTTTTCAAAGAAACACATCAGGCCAGAAAAGAATGAATGGAAATTTACAAAATGATGCATACAAGAATCCAAGAATACTCTATCCAGCAAGGCTATCATTCAAAATTGAAGGGGAAATAAGAAGCTTAACAGAGAAAAAAAGAGGCTAAGGAAGTTTATCACCACCAAGCCAGCAATGCAAGAAATGCTAAAGGAACTGGTGTAAAAAGAAGAAATAAAAAGATAAGAAAGAACATAGGCACAAAAAACAAAAATGGCTACAAACAAGTACCTTTCAATAAAAACTTTAAATGTAAATGGATTAAATGCTCCAATCAAAATACATTGAGTGGCTGAATGGATAAAACAAAACAAAACAAAAGCATGACCCATATATTTGCTGTCTATAAGAGACCCACCTCAGAATAACGGACTCATATAGACTGATAGTGAAGGGATGGAAAAATATCTTTCAGGCAAAGAGAAATGGAAAAAAAAGGTGGGGTATCAATACTTATATGAGAAAAAATAGACCTCAAAGTGAAGGCCATAACAAGAGATAAGGAAGGCCACTTCATAATGCTAAAGGGATCAATACAACAAGAGGATATAACCTGATAAACATATATGCACCCAATGCAGGAGCATCCGAATACATAAAAAATATCCTGGAAGATATCAAGGGAGAGATCAACAACAATACAATCATAGTAGGAGATTTTAACACCCCACTGACACCACTCGATAAATCCTTGAGACCAAAAAATCAATAAAGAAACAGCAAGCCTAAATGACTCACTAGATCAGATGGACTTAATTGACATCTTCAGAACATTTCACCACAGAACATTCAAAGCCACAGAATATATGTTATTCTCAAGTGCACATGGGACATTTTCAAAAATAGACCAAATATTGGGTCACAAGCAGAGTCTCCCCAAATTCAGGAAGATTGAAATCATATGAAGTATCTTCTCAGACCACAATGGCATAATATTTGAAATAAACTACAATAAAAACAATCCAAAACACTCAAACTCTTGGAAGCTGAATAGCATGTTATTAAATACTAGGGGCCCAGTGCACAAAAATTTGTGCACTCGGGAGGTCCCTCAGCCCTACCTGTGCCCTCTCGCAGTCTGGGACCCCTCTGGGGATGTCCACCTGCTGACGTATCTGGTCAGCCTGGGTGAGGGGATGATGGCTGTTTGCAGGCTGACCAAGCCTCCAAGTGTGGACCCTCACCCCATTGGGGTGTGGCCAGCCTGGGTGAGGGGCTGAGGGGTGTTTTCAGGCTGCCTACAGCCCCTTCAGGTTTTGGGTCCTTACTGGGGTGCCTGGGCAGCATGGGTGAGGAGCTGAGGGGCGTTTTCAGGCTGCCTACAGCCCCTTTGGGTTTTGGGTCCCCACCTGGGTGCCTGGGTAGACTGGGTGAGGAGTTGAGGGGCGTTTTCAGGCTTCCCACAGTCCCTTCAGGGTTCTAGTCCCTACTGGAGTACCTGGCTAGCATGGGTGCAGGGCTGATGGCTGTTTGCAGGCTGGAAAAGACCCCCAGTGTGGACCCTCACCCCATTGGGGTGTGGCCAGCCTGGGTGATGGGCTG
>PVJC01011130.1:0-42230 GCA_004026665.1 Murina feae
AAGTTTGTTTTCCAGAAGTTTGACTATGATGTACGTAGTTGAGATTTTGTTTGTATTTCTCCTACCTGGAGTATTCTGTACATCTCCACTCTCTCTTGGGAAATTTTCACTGTATGTCTTCGTATGCTAGTCTGCTATCACTGGAGGCAGAATTCATTTTAGAAATCTTTGGTTTCTACTGAGGGGGTCTAAAAGCAATGAGTGCTAGTAGCAATGAGAACATCTGAGCCAAGGTTTGGTTTTAAATACCATTCTTTATATTTGTAACATTCTGTGGTATTTCTACCAAAAATCATAAACTGAATCTAATCGTAAAATGTCAGACACACAAATTTATGATAGCCCCTGAATTGTCCTGGAGTTATCAATCTACAGAATTCCAGGAGTGAGGTTGAGTGGGGTGGTATGCTAGTAGATTGACTAAACTCTGCAGATTTTTTTCCAATTTTGCCTTTTTGTTATGGTGTGGGTCTTACTTGATTATGGCCCATTAGCATTGAATGTCAGAAAATATTATGGTGCTTCTCTCTCAAAGAGTAACTCAAAATAAAAACAAAATACTAAACTATAAAATATGCAATTTACATACCAAAAATAAAATATCTTTTTTCTAAAAAAAAAATAGAATCATGTCAATAGGATGCAGGAAACTACTTGAATAAGCTCCTACTGGCCAAATATGAGATAATTTGAGATTTAATGAAGATGAGAATTACAATAGATCAAAATCCATTAGATAAGTTTAAATATGTGATATTGAATTATCAGAATGATATTGGGAGGAAAATCCCAATTGGTTACTTTTCTGAGGCAAATAGCTAATCAATTATTATCTTGAAAACGAGGAAAATAAAAGAATCATGTATTTAATCTGTATTTCCTACATAAATTGTGTCACTGGGTAGTCAAGTAATATAAAATTTTTCCAACTAATATATGAAAATGAAATGCCAGAATTAAAATATGAGCATTTTAAAATTTTCAATGAATTAATAGATCAATACATTGAGCATCCATGGCTACTTACATAAAGAAAGAGAGAAAACCAGATCTGATGTGCTTCCTGACAAATGGGACTAAGTCTCTAAATCCCACTGCACTTTATAAAAAATAGGAAACAGGAGCGTGTTTAACTGCACCACGAGTGTGCAATCAGCAAAATCCAGACTCTCCAGGTCAAATGGTCCCACAGTTCTTCAACAAATGTATCTTAAGGGAAGAGAAATGTAGAGAGGGAGCCTGTGGATTAAAAAACATATCAGATTTTTTAAAAATAGGAAAGATTAAATTATAATATCCAGGGACACTTTCTTGAATGATTAAATCATAAATTTAAAAAGTGATCACTCTGAGAATCAGGATGATGATTTATATTTTATTTATTTATTATTTCCTAATCCTCATCCGAGGATATGTTTTTATTGATTTTTTTTAGAGCGAGAGGAAGGTAGAGAGAGAAACATTAATGTGAGAGAGAAACATGGATCGGTTGCTGCCTGACTAGAGATAAACCTGTACCTTAGGCGTGTGTCCTGACGGGGAATCAAACCTGTGACCTTCGGTGTACTCCAACCACTTTAGCCACTGGGCCAGGCCAGGAGGATGATTATCTTTATAGCAGGAAAAACAGCCTTTGTGATGGGCAACAAGAAAGAACTTCTGGAGCGATTGAAAAGATTTTTTTTTTTAATGTTGGCAGTGGTTATAAGGCGTGTTTGCTTTCAATAATTCATTAAGTCATACACTCATTTTGTGTGGTTCTTTATATCTGTGTTTTAAGTTATAATAAAAAAGCCTAACTAAAAAAATCATAACATTCCAGGAAAAACATTTCCAACTGGCCTAGTGTGGAGAACAGGGGTATCTGCTGGTTAGGGGAATTACAGTTTCCATCAGGTTGTGTTCATAGGGTTATGTGTTATTCACCAAAAGGAAATAGAATTGCTATCAGATGGGGCAGTGGCTTGTAGGCAGACCAAAGCCACTACTTTTTTATTACAATACAACTTTCCTACAAATTTGAGAGTCCTGATGTGATATACATTAATCCTATCACAGAAGCAAGACCATTCAAAAGAAGTTTCTAAACTTCAGTCAGCTAGGAAACTAACACATTTTTAATTGACTTTACAAGTAAGAATATGTGTATCTAAATAAACACTTAATATTTATATGAACAAAAACAAGGTTTTCAAACGAGAAATATTTCAAAAGAATAAATATTATGGTAACTTCTGATTATAAATACATGTCTTTACTACATATATATGAACTATTTGGATTATTTATTAAACCATTGCCTGAGATCTATAATATTCTAACATCAAGATAGATAACCAGTTACCTCAAAAATGATTCTCTATACATATTGCTTATTAGCATTTTGAACAAGTAAGTGAAGATACCTTAGAGCCATAATAACTCCTGACTCTTGGTTCTCCAAATGATATAAGACAATCATTCCCTCTGACAATATATTTTTTCTATGTAACTTCTGACCTTTCCTTCTCTTTGCATTTGCTTGAAAGAATTTGGAATCAGAATGAGAGGCACTGATCATCTTTGACAACTTAAATATCAAATGTCAGTATTGAACAAAGCAAACATAGACATCAGCTACATTAACTAAGTGAGGTGTTTGGGTATTCCATTATCTGATCCATAATATACTCCTTACCCCTGCTATTCATTCATTTCTATTAAACAGTAACTATCTGAATAGCTATATATGGCATTCTTGAGAGCTTGCTTCAGTGTCTGTGATTGTATACATTCATTCATAAAATATTTATTGACTATACAGATAGCCAATAAGCACATGAGGAGATGTTGAACATTATTAACTGTTAAAGCAATGCAAATTAAAACCACAGCAGGACATCACTTCACACGTACTAGGATGGCTGACAAAAAAGATAATAATCAATGATTCTATCTCTCCCTCTCCCTTTCTCTCTGAAATCAATAAAAATAAAAATAAATTTAAAAGACAAACAAGTATAAGTGAGATGTGAAGAAATTTGAACTCTCATTCATTGTTGGTGGGGTTGTAAAAATAGTTTGGCAGTTCCTCAAAATGTAAACATAGAGTTACCATATGACCCAGAGGTTCCACTTGGAATGTACCCAAGAGAATGGAGTACATATGTCTATCTAAAGCTTATTTTTGATTGTTCATAGCTGCATTTTTATAATAGCCAAAAAGTCAAAACAACTCAAATGTCCATCACCTGATGAATGAATAAACAAAATATATTCATATAATAGGTATGTGAATACATTATGTTCAGCCATAAAAGGAATGCAGTGCTGATACAGGTTACAACATAGATGAATCATGAAAATATTATGCTAAGTAAAAAAAAAAAAAAAAAAACAGGCAAGAAAAGGGTATATATTACATGATTCCATTTATATAAAACTAGAGGCCCAGTGCACAACATTTGTGCACTGGCATGGAGGGTGTCCCTCAGTCCAGCCTGCACCCTTTCACAGTTTAGGAGCCCTCAGGGGATGTTCGACTGAGGCTTAGACCCTCTCTCTGCAGGGAGTTGACCTAAGCCATCAGTTGGACATCCTTAGCGCACCATGGAAGCAGGAGATGCTCAACTTGTGGCTGAGCAGCACTCCCACTGTGGGAGCACACTGACCACCAGGGGGCAGCTCCTGTGTTGAGCATCTGCCCCCTGCTGGTCAGTGCACATCATAGCATTCCATTGTTGGGTAGATTTGCATATTACCCTTTTATTACATAGGATATCCAGTGTAGGCAAACCTATAGAGGTAGAAAATAGATTAGTGGCTTCCAGGGGCTGAGAGGAGGAAAGAGGATCAAGAGTGATTGCTACCGAGTAAAGGATTTCTTTTTGAGATGATAAAAATATTATTAAATGATATAGTGGTGTTGGTTGCATAACTCTGTGAATATGCTAAAATAAATTTTACACTTTAAAAGAGTGGATTTTATGGGGTAGTAATTATTTCTCAATAAAGCTGTTATAAAAAATTCACTGTGTGCTGCAAACTCTTCTAAGTGCTGAGAATAATTTAGTGAAGACATCTAGGCCCATGCTCTTAAAAAGCTTACAAAAAAGAGATGTATCTATTGAGTCTAAGCCTGTATCCCTAGACTGCGCATAAACTGGGATCCTACCACTCCTTTTCCAAGGGAAAATTTGGCAAAATAATTTTTCCCCTTAGTACTTCTCACTCAACCTTTCTCTGCAGCCTTTCCCACTAAGACTATGTAAAGAAGAAACTATCAAAGAAATCAGAGAGGAACATGAGCTGTCACAGATTACAAGAATTTCAAGAAGGTGAGAGTGAATAAATTATCAAATGTGCAGACAAGTCAAGAAATATAAGACTTGCCTGGCTGGTGTGGCTCAGTGGTTGAGGAGTGACCCATGAAGTGAGAAGTCACGGTTCAATTCCCCTTCAGAGCACATGCCCGGTTTGCTGGCTTGATCCCAGGTAGGGGGCATGCAGGAGGCAGCTGATAGATGATGGTCTCTCATCATTGATGTCTCTACCTTTCCCTCTCCCTTCCTCTCTGAGATCAATAAAAATATATTTAAAAAATGTAATAAAATAATAAAGACATATTAAAAAATAAAACTAACTTAAAAAAACAAAACAAGGATCGAAATATACTTCTATTTGGCAATTAGGAGGGTCATGGTAATCTAGTACAGTTTCAGTGGAATCGTGAAGACAGAGCAATTTTGTAATAATTTCACACAGCACGGTGTCTGATGCATAGTAGCTGTTAAGGAAATATTTGTTGAATTGCGAATAAGTGTGCTATGAGATAGTAAAGACAGAAAATAAATCTACACTTACAACGTGAGTTGTATGAGAAGGGAAAATAGATAGTGAGTGGTATTTGGTGGAATATGAGGTAACAGTTTATATCTTAGTGTGAGCGAAATTGATTATAGTCTGAGAACATGTTGCTAGTAGAGAAGGAAAGTTTGAATGTAGGAAAAAGATAGCAAGGTCTGGAAGAAGTGAGACGGTTTCTCTGAGATTAAATTAGATCTGTGTAAATGTAGGTATGTTTACAGGAAGCGGCAATAAGTTAATGGAAATAATACCTGATAGCTTTAAGTTTCTGTATTAATCAGGAAGCTAAGTCATCTGCAAAAAGTATGGGTAGTAGGGAACCAAGAAAGGGGCTTGAAGATAGCAGTGAAGATTTGGACATAGCTGTAAATTTGTCAGGGACAAGTACAAGGATTGCTAGGACATGATGACATTTCAAATATAAAGGATAAAAATATCAACGTACTTAAAATGCTTAATATTTTGGTGTTTTCATGGGCATTCTTTTCTGAAACCATTTCCCAACAGTTATTTAACTTCAGAGATAGAAAGATAAAAGAACATGATTAATGTAATATTGACAGTTTATGTGTGTGGATCTTACTATTTTCAGAACTCCATTTAAGAGTAGCATTTCAGATTATAAGCAATACTTTATATATATTTAATGAAGTATATTTTTTTAATGAAGTTGTCAAACTCAACTTGCATAATTCAGATGAGCTCTTGGTTCCCTGGGCCACCTAAGACATGGGTGAGATTGACTTAATTCAAAAATTTCCTCAAGATTTATGTGTATTCCCCGAGGTCTCGTGATCTCATAATCGTTTCTGGCTCTGAGCTCCTGCTTCCATTTAACTTAGTCTAGCTTATAGATCGTGCATCATTCTGCTCACATTGCCTGTTTCATATTACGTTAAGCCAATTGTGGATTTTGGTCTTTTCCCGAATGGCCACTGAAAACATTCGCAGAGCCATTACGTGTGTGCAGAGACGACTTTGCTGAAGGCGGCCATGTGCAGGGGTTCTTAGTGTCACATTAACAGAACACAATTCAGCTTGATGTCAGCTTGCTGTACCTTTCTCACTTTTCTGTCCTCTCATGCAAGGAACAAAACTCCAATTTTCCCCACGCTTTAGTGGCAGTCGTTTAGCTATGTCATCTACTGCCAAACTCAGCTTGAGTATAGCTTGGCCTCCCCAAAGCCAGTGAAGTTCTCAACAGAACAAGTGGGCCTTCTTTAGAAATCTTTTCTGCATCCCTTACGTAAGTCTCTAGACAATTTCATTTTTTTCTTCTTTTTCAAGAGATATCATTGAAATATTTTTCTTGAAAAGGATATGGCCATTAGGCAAAATAATCTTATATCTGTGCTAAAAGGAAACTTAGATTACCCCTCATCCCTGTGTTATACCAAAATGAATTCCAATAAGGGGCAGGTCACATAGCTTTTTATACTCCTGAGTTTTTAAAGCCTGTTTGTAGAATTGTCATAGCCTATAAAACATCCAAAGACTTTAAAGCAGATCATTTTTTTCCAGTAAGGTTTTAAAGTCCCATAGTTTCTTCAATGTTATAAACTACTAGGAGCCTGGTGCACAATATATTGTGCACTCAGGGCGGGGAGTGGGGGCGTCCCTCAGCCCAGCCTGTACCCTCTCACAGCCTGGGACCCCTCGGGGGATGTCCACCTGCTAGCATGCCTGACCAGCCTGGATGAGGGGCTGATGGCAGTTTGCAGGCTGGCCAAGCCTACCCTGCCCGCCCTGCCCACCCCACAGGCCCCCACCCGTCCCGCCCGCCTGCCCTGCCACTTGCACTGCACCCACCTCCATTTGCATACAGCTGCTCTGATTGGCTGGTGGGCGTGGCTTGGCTGGTGGGCATGGCTTAGGCATCCCAGAGAGATGGTTAATTTCAATATTACTCTTTTATTAGAGTAGATGATGTCACTGACAGGGATCTCTTATTGACCATCATGGTATGCCTCAGTACATGTTCCTAAGGATCCGTATGTCAGATTTACTAATCCTCTTTACCAAGAGAAAAATATCAGAATTTACTTTGATAACTGCTATATCCCATTTTCCTTAGGTTAATAGGTTATTTCGTTACCTTCCTCTGATAGACCCAACAAGGTCCTATGTCTTTTCCCTAGGAGCCCTTTGTGGGGAAATTAAGAAGACTGGGCTTATGTCATTAAACCTGTCACCAGCTGTTTATGTCAGCTAAGTGACATAACTGAACCTAATTGTCCATTAATTGTCTTCTCACAGAGACGAATAAAGAAGAAAAGGGGACTGTCAGGAACAGTTGAGAAATGGAAATAAGAATCTTGGTTATAACACATGAATGCAGCACAATGACTCTATGAGATCAAGATGGTGCTCTGGGAATCCTGAGGGACCAACCAATAGTGAGGAAGGTAACAACGACATGACCGTACGCTGTCCTCACCAGTGGGATTGTATCTAACATATTAACAAGAATAAGCAGCAAGCATTTCAACAGGATGAGAAAGAGCCTGTGATCTGAGGAAACGAATGTTCTTGTTTCTAGGGAAGACACTCTCCTAGAATAAAACAGCAGGCTTTTCAGATTCAGCGGTTACATTAATGCAATTTTAGTTAATAAAAAGGACTTTATGCTGTGACTACAGAAAGTGATTAGAAATCATTACAATAGTATTAATAAATATGAAATGATGAAATGTCTGAGGCACTGATAGTCTAATAAACGTCATTACTAAGAGTAGAGAAAGTGGGGCATCTCTACCTAGATGAGCAACAAAAGCTTAGGTGAGGTCTAACCAGTTTGGCTCAGTGGATAGAGCGTCGGCCTGCAGACTGAAGAGTCCCGGGTTTGATTCTGGTTAAGGGCATGTACCTTGGTTGCAGGCACATCCCCAGTAGGTGGTGTGCAGGAGGCAGCTGATCGATGTTTCTCTCTCATCGATATATCTAACTCTCTATAAAAAAATCAATAAAATATATTTTTAAAAAAAGCTTAGGTGAAAGAGGACCTAGATTTTGTGGGGAAGGGCAAAAGGGTTGGCTGGAATACCAGAAGGTTAAGAAAAGTGGAAAGACTGTTCAGCAGGCAAGAACACCAATGGCCACATGTGAAAGAACATCTTGGGTGGTACTCTATATGTTATTCTGATGCTATGAATGCTAGTAGGTGTAGTATTGTATTTCTGTTTTGGACATTGCAAACATTAATCATCAGACTTTTTTACTAGGACCTTCTGAGAGGGTCAGAGAATCTTTTGGAGATTGATGACTATAATTGGTAATTTAAAACAACCCCTCCAAAATCAATGGAATAATAATTGGGATTGAGATATGTACAAGTCATTAGTCACAATTGAATTTATTGAGTATATAACCTATACCAGGTTCTGTACAGTGCATTTAACACATGAAATATCATTTAATTTGCATAAGTGAGGTGAGTATTTTCTCAGGTTGACAAAAGAAGGAAATAGAAGTTAATTAGATGCATTCCAAAGACTAATATCTGTAACATAAATGGGAAATTCCAAGCAGGCATGTTTCAACAGGAAAAGCTTAGTAAACTGAGCCCAGGGATGAGGAAATGGTGTTACCTACTTTGCACTTTATAATAGAGATCAAGATTTGGGCCAAACTTAGGACAATAGTGGAGAAGTAATTATCAAAATCTGGTTCTCACTTCATTACCTTTCCAAGCACTCGTTACTTGCTGATGTTACTGTGCTAAACAAAGTAATAGAATCTTAAATCTCATGGAACTTACATTCTAGTGAAGGACACATCATGAACCAGTAGACAAATATTAAAGTTATTTTGGACAGTGATATTGTTATGAAGAAAATGTGATAGTGAAATGAGGGAAGTTCACTTTGATTAAGGTGATCAGGGAAGGTTTCCCTAGGGAGGCAAAGTTTAAGTTTGTTCTTTTTGTTTTAGCTTGGTCTTCAATAATGTGAAGAAGTCAGTTATCTGAAGATCTGGCAGAAAAAACATTGCAGATAAACAAGGTAAATATTTGGGAAGTGATCTGATTGTTAAATATGGATATCCTAGACTAAGTTTGGCAATATTTTGGTGAATGAAAAGAACTTCAATTCGTGCTGGTGAAGCATTTTCCCTGACTCTCTTATTATTTAAGTATTCAGTAGTCCAGACTACTTCTAAGATCTCACCATAAATGTAGCTGGAGCCTCTCCTGTGTGGCCTCTTGTGGCCTTCTCAGCTTCTTTCCAAGATCCCAAAGGAAAAGGCATTTTCCTAACTGTGGCAACTGTTCATGAAGACATCTGCAATGATTCTCCTCATCTATCTACTAATATTTCTTTGCAATTGTAACTTTGTTACTTCTGTCATTAAGAGGTCAAATTCTTTCTCTAAACCCTTGAATCTGGGCTGGCCTTGTGACTTGCTCTCCCAATCAAATGCAGCGGAACTAACATTGGGTAGACTGTCAGAGACTTTTGAAGCTTCTGCTCTTTTCCTGTTGGAACACTGCCGTCACCATGTGGAAAAGCCCCAGCAATCTCCTTGAGTTTGAGAGACCATGTGGAGACAGAGGTCCAGCCAATGCCATGACCAACTGCCAGACCTGAGGAAGGCCAGCTTGGACCATGCACCCCTAATAGTCTCCAGCTGATAGTGTCTACAAAGGGTGACCATCAGCAGAATGGGTGAGATCAGCAGAAAAGTCACCCTTTGAAACGAGCTCAAATTTCTGACCCACAGAACTATCAGCAAGTAAAATGGTTATCATTTTAAGCCACTAAGTTTGTTATGCAGCAAATAGATCATAAAGAAACTAGCTAGACTCCAAAGATCTTTCTTTTGGGCTTTATGTCATCTTGCTTTGACCTTGAAGGTGCTGACTGAATACTTTTTCAAGAGGTCTCTTCAATGGTGCCAGATGCAATATGCTAAGCTTTCACTCACTTTCAAATTACTTCATTTGAAGTATATGTTTATCAGCAGAATTGCAAGATTATTTCTACTTTCTAACAGAAAATAGAGAAAGGATTCCATCACGCAGATGACACTGCTAAACTTGAACAGATGGATTCAAAGTCCATTCTCACTGTTCCAAACTTCTGTTTTCCTTTAGCACATGCTCTAAATTCTCAGCTTAGGAACCTTTATATATCACCAATTATGAATACACTAGAGGCCCGGTTCACAAAATTCGTGCATGGGTAGGGTCCCTAGTCCTGGCTGGCAACCAGGGCCAATCTGTGGGGTGACTGATGGGGCAATTGGGGGACCCCTGCTGACATCCACCTTGGCTGGCCTGGCGCCACCCACTCACTAGCTGTGCCCCTCTCCCCCACTGTTGCTGCTGTTCACCTCCCTCTATGGGACGACTGGGAGGGCAATCCAGGGCCCCCCACTGGTACCCACCTTGGCTGGCCTTGGGCCTGCAGGCTGGGGGAAGCTCCTGTATTGAGCATCTGCCCCCTGGTGGTCAGTGCACATCATAGTGACTGGTTGTTCCGCCATTTGATCGATTTGCATATTAAGCTTTTATTATATAGGATAGCACCCTGATTATTATTTTTTGATTCCTGGTATTTCAAGTACCTATCATTAATAATTAAAAGGACAATTTTGATTTGATATGTTTTCTTATATAATAAAAGCCTAATATGCTAAGTGTCAGTCATCCAGTTCAACCAAAGTGTAATATGCTAATGATAGGCTAAGGCTGCTCAACCGCTCGCTATGTGCGCTGATCACCAGAGGGCAGATGCTCCGACCATAGGTTAGTTTACTGCTGGGATCTGGCTGATTGGGACTGAGCAAGACAGGTCGGACATGCCCTGGAGCCCTCCCATGGGCCCTCCTAAGGGCCCTCCCTGGCTGGCCAACCTTCTGCATCCCTCCCCAGTCCCGATCATGCACTGGTGGGTTCCCTCAGCCTGGCCTGCGTCCTCTAGCAATTCAGGCTGAGGGATCCTCTACCCCTCAGTGCACAAATTTCATGTACCAGGCCTCTAGTAAAGATACAATTAAGAAAAATGGAGCCCACATTACTAGTTTAATGTACCATGTAGCTCTGGCTTTAACAACTGCTTCCTTTCTACTGAGATTTGGAAGGATATGATGACATTGGTTACCATGTCTCTTTGGTTTTTGTATTGTACTGTCTACATTTATTTTTTTTGACACTGAACAGATCCAGGCTGAATAATTCTTCCACTGTGGTAGGATGCCTGCCAAAACTCCTTTTAGGCATCTTCTTTTTTGCTACTTTCGTAGTTTTATAAGGACCAATGGAGTTCGATGAGTAGTCAGTTTCTGACATGAGTGTTTACTGAAAACTCTTTCTCTGTCACTCACAATCCTACCATTCTGTGGTAATTTTGTGTATTGTTTAATCAATATCCCTTTTTTACTTTCCCATCAGCATCAGCTGTGGTGAAAGCTGTCCATTTGCTGACTCACTGGGGTTTGTGTGGTTTACCCCAGCAATGGCACTGCATATAGATTATACTAGCCTTTCTAATGATTTTCTTTATTGCCCATACAATACCTTGGCCAGTTTCATTTTTAACTCCAGCTTTTCTGCTTGGTATCATATCCCTCTTACACTACACTCTTTCTGTTTCTAAGCTTATGTCCTTTAATCCTTGGCTTCAGTTTCCTGCTTCCTGTGGAGAACAGTTCTCAGTTTAGACTTGAAATAAGTGGTATTTCCTGAGCTCCATCAATTGTTGAGACTATGCTTCTGTCATTCCCTGGATTACATATCCAACTCTGCACACTTCCCTGTATTCTTTTTGGTGATTAACACTTACATGTTTTTAAGAGATAATGTTTCTAAGTGTCCTTGAGTTAAAGGTTTATAGTGCATGAGACTTCAAACATTTTAAAATGAGAGAGATGAATCCCATTAATGTTCTTTGTTGAGGGATAGCAGATTTATAAATGGCAGGTTTTTGTAGATTTATAAATCTACAAAATTACATTTCAGGAATATTTGTCTATAATTCTGTTATCAGTCCCTAAATGTGAAAGAACAAGAACAGAATGAGCTGGAAATATAGGACTCTGAATCTAAATTTTGAGAGATTTGTAAGAGTACAAAGACATTGGTAAACATTTACAAGGTCTACCCTTAGTCAAACAAAACATAAAATCTTAAAACAGTATTCTAAATTCACAGGTCTGACTTAGCCAGGCTAACATATATGTTTTTTAATTCTCACCCAAGGATATCTGGTTGTTGTTAATTTATTGATTTTAGAGAGAGAGGCAGGGAGAGAGAGAAAAAAACATCGATGTGAAAAAGAAACATCAATTAATTGCCTCTGGTAGTAGGGATCAAACCTGTAACCTTGGTAAGTGCCCTGACCAGGAATTGAACCTGAAACCACTTGATGTATGGGACAACGCTACAACCAACCAAGCCGCCCAGCCATGGCAAGGCTAATAATTTTTAATTATATTCTTTGAATGATGCAAGTCCAACATGAATATACTGTGATTATGAAAAATTAATACTATACAGAAGCATGCAGAATAAAAGCTTAAGTATCTCTTATCTTAGCTGGGGTTCCCTCATAGCAGATTCTGAAAGAGACTTGAATATAACTATGTATAATGAGAGAAGCACCTTGTTTTTCTTCTCCACTCACCGCTCGCTAAATGTTCTGTACTCCAGGGTGTGTGGTATTTTCCCATACTAAGCAATTCTCCAGAGTTCTGCAGTTACCAGCTGGGTGTCCAATAACACAGTTAAATTCTGACGCCAGCGATCTGGAGATAGCGTCAGATCCCACAAGTTAAGACTGCTGCCCCACTTCAGGTGCCAATTGCAAATCCAGATTGTCTCCCGAGCTTCTGACGGACTGGCTGTAAATGGGAGGTTCCCACAACCCCCTCCTGAGATTTGATAATTTGCTAGAATGACTCACAGAACTAGGGAAAACAGTTTACTTATTAGATTACCAATTTATTACAAAGGCTGCACCTCAGGAACAGCCAGGTGGAAGAGATGCATTGGGCAAGGTATAAAGGAAGGAGCACTTTCCAGGCTCACAGAACCGCTAACCACCATGTGTGTCCAACCCAGAAGCTTTCCGAACACATCCTTTTGGCTTTTCTCGAAGGCTTCCCTAGGTATGCATGATTGATTAAATCACTGATCGTTGGTGATTACTTCAAATTTCAGCCCCTCTCCCCTCTTCAGAGGTTGAATGGTGAGGCTAAAAATACTAATCACTTGTTGGTTCCTCTGACAACCAGCCCTTAACTTGTGGTTATCTTGGAGCTTTCCAAAAATCTCATTTAACATAAGCTCAAGTGTAATTGAAAAGAGCTTGTTAGGAGTAACAAACACATCTTTCTCTCTCTTCTCACTTGGGCCATTCCAAGGATTTGGGACTTTGTTCCAGGAATAAGAATGAAGACCAAATATAGATATTTCTTATAACAAATCGATCACTCCCACAATAGCTATTTTAACTGGGAGGTGAAGGAGTGAAGAAAGTGAGATGGAAAGGGGAAGAATAAGGAGTGTGTTAATAAATGGGTGACTACTGTAGACAATTGAAGCTTAATTATTTTATTGGAGAATCTCTGGGGAATCCTGTAGAATTGTAGACATTTGCTTCAGAATTGTCCCCCTAAACACTATTCTCTTCCTTGATTTATTTATTTAGTCCTAGGCTAATTAATATCCCATTGTTTTATTGTAGTGGTGTAGTATGTTTTGATTTCTAGTAGGGTAAATTCCCTTCCCTATTGTCATTTATTTCTTTAAAGAGTAGTTTATTGATTTTTTGAGAGAGAGGAAGGGAGAGAAAAAGAGAGAAACATTGATGTGAGAGTGTAACATCAATTGATTGGCTGCCTCCTGAACCCCCCACACTAGGATCAAGACTGAAACCCAGGCATGTGCCCTGACCAGGAATAGAACCTGCAACCTTTTGGTGCATGGATGACACCCAACCAACTGACCTACATCGGCTAGCCATTTTTTATGAAACCATAATTCATAATTTTTTCTTCCATGTAATTTTTAGAATAAGCTAATTAAGATTCATATTTTTTTAAATCCTGAGGGGTGTGGGTTCACACTTCCCTTCTCTTGATATTATTTTTGCTTATATTTACTGAGTGCTTACTGCTCTCAACACCTTACATATAGTACAATATTTAATTCTCACAATAGGCCCATGACATTGATAGTTTGATTCAAAGAGGTTAAGTAATTTACTCAAGGCCATGTGAATAGTAAAGTAACAGCTCAGATTTAAATCCAGAGCATTCAGATTCAAGGCCAGGAGCTCTTATCTACTAATATAGACACTTTTGAGCCAGCATTTCTCTCCATGAAGCTTTCTCTGAGTATTGCAGGTAAACTTAGCCTCCTATCTCACATTGTTGATAAGGCTTTCTGCAATAAAAGCATTTATTATATTTTAAGTGTGTTGGGACTTTGGTAGCTTCACTCTCTAGCATTCTTATTTCTTTCATTTATTCATTTCCTATGTTTAGCATAGTAGCTATCCTATATAATAAAAGCCTAATATGCAAATCGACCGAACAGGGGAACAATGGTCGCTATGATGTTCACTGACCACCAGGGAGCAGACACTCAGTACAGGAGCTGCCCCCAGCCCACAGACCCCAGGACAGCCAAGGTAGGTGTCAGCAGGTGCCCTGATTGCCCCACTGGTCACCCCGCAGATTGGCCCTGATCAGCCAGGCCTAGGGACCATACCCATGCATAAATTTTGTGCACCGAGTCTCTAGGAATATATATTTGGGACATGATAAAGATTCACCAATTGAAAATATTAATAACAAAATAGATGGAAAAAGAAAGCATTCTGTCTATTTTCCCAACCACCTTATAAGGTATGTAGGTGGTGTGTGTGTGTGTGTGTGTGTGTGTGTGTGTGTGTATCTAGCCCCAGTTTATGGGTAAAAACCAAAGAACTTATTTGCATTTATGCATAATCCAGGACACAGACAATAGTGCAGTGAAGGCCTGGGAGGAGGGGGTCAATTGGGGGAAAAAAGAGGGATTCTGTAATACTTTTCAACAACAAAGATAGTAAAGAAAAAACACCAGAAACAAACAAAAAAAATTTATTTAATTATTTGTAAGTGTATGTTTTAAGGTGGGGAATATAAAGGTGGGTTTGACAACTCAGAATTTGGCTTGATTAGAATCAGGTTATGCAATGTTTGACCTTAGGCAAATCACTCAGCTTTCTAAGCCTTAATATCTTTATTCATAAAATGTGAGTTAATACTAGTATCAAGCCCATACACATGGTTGTTATGTTAAATAAGAATATATAAATTAGTCTTGGCACATGCCAGGTAAATTTCCCATTTTGCAATCATATACATGATATGCAGTAGAAACTGTGTTACTAGTAAAGCTTGGGAAACAGAGGTTAATAAACATCACTCCTATTGTCTAGAAATCTACAGATTACTATGGGTTATAACTGCCATGTGGGCCAAGTATAATACTGAATTATGTACATGCTATTATGAGGACACAGTGAAGGGAGAGTCTACGTATTTCTGCCTTGAAGAATCAAGGGGCAGAGGAGAGATGGAGTATACGGGAGCTCTCTGTTCCTTCTGTTCATTTTCTCTGTAAACCTAAAACTGCTCTGAGAAATAAAATCAATTAATTTAAATAAACAAACACACATAATCAGGGGAGACTTCTCAGAGGGGTTTTTGGTCACAGCTGAGTCCTGAAGGATGTTGCAGGAGAGAACATCTGAGGAAATGACAGGAATGAAGTCTGGAAAGATACGTTGGGTCCAGATATATGTTTGGTGTTCTCCCAGATGTGTCATTTCTCCACTGTAGTGTCATTTTCTAATCCTTGTGGAAATATTACTAATTTAAATAATTTATCTTATATTTTATGTTCTCTAACATGTTTACATTTAAAAACTAAGTTGTGCCCTGGCCATTGTGGCCAGGTGAGTTGGTGAGTGTTGTCCTGTGCACCAAAAGGTCACTGGTTCTATTCCCTGTCAGAGTATATGCTCAGGTTGCAGGCTCAATCTTGACTAGGGGCGAGCAAGAGGCAGCTAATGGATGTTTCTCTCCATCGATGTCTCTCTCTCTCAGTCAATCAATAAAAACATATAAAATTTAAATAAAAATAAAAACTAAGTTGTGCTATAATTTGTTAAGAATTAAAAATAATTCGTAAAATATTTTTATTGCATGTGACAAAGGGTTCGTATTAACTTTCAAAGATGTAACAGATCAGTAATAAAAAGATGGGAACGTCATGGGTAAAATACTTGAGCAGGCAATTCACAACGGAAACAAACATGGCTGACCAATACATGGATGTTCAACCTCACTAGAGAGCAATGAAGTTGAATTTAAAGGTGGCACCATTTTCCCTTACTAAACTGGAAAATTTGTCTATTGGTCGTTTATTCCAGTTATTGTTGGTCGGAGTTTGGAGAAATGGGCATGATCACAAAGACAATTTGGTATTAGGTATCAAAAGCCTCTTAAAGAAACCTTAAAAGTGTGTTCACTGAGTTGACCCAGCAATTCCACTTCATGAATTTACTTCAGGTAAATGATCATATATGTGCACATGGGTATGTAGCACAAGTTCATTGTAGTGATAATTAATAAGAAAGAAAAAATGGAAAAAATCAGCGTCTAACAATAAAATATTGATTAAGTAAATAATGCAATGCACCCATATAATGGGATACAATGCATCCTTGAAAATGATTCTAATATGATGAGGAGACATTGATAAGATACTGTAATTTAAAAATCAAATTTATAAAATGGTATACATAAACAATTCTATTTTAGTTATGTATAAATGCATAGCAAATGGACTGAACAGATATAAGCTTGTAAGAAATATTAAACTAATTTAATAATGACCTACAGAGGGTAGAATTCCTGATGTTTTTTGGGTAAAAACTGGACAAAAATGTGAAGTGACAATATTTTTCTTTGGTGTTCCTGACCTCTCCTTTTACTCCACTTTCCCATCATCTTGGGTACACAGGGTACTTAAAAGCGTTTCCCTTTCTCCTTCTGAGAAGAGTCTTAAATTAACTCTAATTTACAAATGTATTACCTCCCTCAAGGACATTTTCTTGTCAACAAAGGACATAGGACAAAGTCAGAGGAATACATCAATAATCGGTTTAGAAATGTATGAATCTGTAAGCAGTAAGAGGAAGATATTTAATGAGCACATGGCTTTCTCCACCTAAATAAGACAGTTTGATGTGGTACAATGAGCACTGCCTAAGTGTAGTGAACATAGGAGTTTTCTTCATTCAGTCTCCTTTTTTGAGACATATTATGATAGCATTTCAATTTCCTTTTGTGGAATTTCCCCTCCCCAATTAAATGAAAAGTTGATGAGACTATAAATCAAGGTACCTGCGGAGGAATGAGCAGATGACCCAAGGGTTAAGGTTAATCCGACTCTTCCTGGTTCTTTGACTCTTTAGCAGGAATGAAGGGATAAGGGAAAACATCAGCTGGCTCCCCTGGTTTTATGAAGTCTCTCTGTCAAAACAGTTGAACAGCCTGGCTGGTATGGTTCATTGGTTGAGCATTGACCCATGAACCAAGAAGTCACCGGTTCTATTCCCGGGGAGGGCACATGCCCAGGTTGTGAGCTTGATCCCTTGTAAGGGGCGTGCAGAAGGCAGGCAATCGATGTTTCTCATTGATGTTTCTATCTTCCTCTTCCTTTCCCTTCCTCTCTCTCTAAAATAAATAAAAATATATTAAAAGACAAATAAACACAACAAACAGTTGAACAGTTCCTATTCCTGAGACTACTGACGCTGCTTGGCTTTTGTCCTTTCTGATCTTGGTCCTTTGCTTTATTTCTGTGTGCACTGCATTGTCTTCCAGCACATTCCTTCTTGCTTAGGTTAACCAGAAGGCTTCTGTTGCTTGCAGCTGAAGATCTATGTCTCCAGATATCAGGACACATGATGACTGTCTGTGAAACACTTAGCATCTCTGCTTTTATTTTTTATGTGTGAAAAGAAAGTGATTGGACTACATGATTTCTAATTTCTCCTCTAACTCTAAAAAGAAATGAATATGTAAGGCTAACTTTCCTTAGAAGTCTTCCATCATTCTGAACATATGTCCGTATATAGATGCAAAGGTTGGGGCTAATGCACTTTCCCATTAACTGTGTCTTCTAATTTGGTCTCTTAAGGTGCCTTCAGCCTTTAGGCCCTGGAGTCCATTTAGGGTCGTTTAAGCAGAGGCCACATCTGTGATATCTGAATTGTCTGGCTAAGCATCCTGAACTCATTGGATATTTGCCAACCATATGCTAGATCAGGGCCTGTCAGGTTGGCCTCATTTTGAAAGACTATTTAGATGACAAGAGAAATTACATCTGAAAGAAAGGAAAACATGGGTAAAGAACCCAAGGAATTGGCACAGCTGGGTGTCATTAGCAATGATCAAATCTGATCCAGTATAAAAAGCAACAGGAAGTGAGATGGGGGGTAGGGGAGGAGTATGTGTATATATCGGCATCCCTGAATATGCATGCATTTTTGTGTATGTTTGTATATATGTCTGTCTATGTCAGAAAGTAAATGTGTAAACATTTAAAAAGAGACCTTGTTCCTTGTTTCCTCTGCCTGCTTCCTCCCTCCCCCCTTCAACGCCACTCGCACCTAACTTGAATCTTTTTACTGTGTCCCAGTGGGAGTGTTGATGAGTTAAAATCATCTTAGAATTTCAGTCTTGGAGGCAGCAACTTTGATGCTACAGACTCAGAAGAGGGTTAGAGAATTACATTATTAACAAGAGGGGGGGAGGGGAGGAGAGGGAGAGAGTGCAAATACTAAACAGCTGCTGGAGAATCTAAAAGCTTTTGAAATACAAATCCATGAAAGATCCAGATCCTATTTTTCTACAGTTATTACATATTTTATAATGATTAATTTTCTGTATGTAAAAGAATACCTTTATTTTAGAAAACAATAACTTGGGAAATAAATCAAGTATATATAAAGTAGTAAATAAATAGTACCTGTATTCTTACCACCCAGAGATAGCCACTATAAATATTTCATTTGCAGAAGATGTTTTTAATGTACTAATCCAAATTTGGGGTTTCCTGAGCCTAGTCTGAGAATTCTTTTCATTCTGAACATGCATTTGGTCGCCAGGTTGCTAAATAAAAACAAGACGAGAGTTCCCTTAGCAGCTGTTAATTTAGCTTTACAAATAGACCTTTAAAATAACATTCTGTCTGCAGATTTTCTTTTCGAAGCTTAAATATGTTGCTCTACATTTGCCACCCTCCTCCAACTTCACTCCCTTTAACTCAAGCATGTCAAACTCAAAGGCTAACACGGGCCAAGTGAACGAGGCATGTGGCCCCTGGGCCACAAGTTTGACATGCTTGCTTTAACTTACTTCACTGTACCAATCTCTGCTCACCTTGAAGTATATGCCAAAAGCCCCATAGCCACACAGATTCATAGCACACGTCGAAATAGGAACTAATAATTGAACACATGTGGTAAGTACCATACCAAAGGCTTTTTATGTGTCATCTCATTTACTCCTCACAAAACCTTATAATAAAGATACTATTAATATGCTGATTTTACTGGTGAGGAAACAAAGTCTTAGAGAAATTAAGTCACTTGTTTAAGATGGCCATAAAGTAGTTACTGGCAAAAGTGACATTTCAGTTCAGGTCTACCTGATCCCAAAGCCACTATGTTACTGTACCACATAAGGGCAGGGAAAATGTATGCCTAGATAAAAATTGTAAAGCAAAAGCCAGTGTTTAATGCTCTCAATTCCCAGCCAGTAGGAGCCCTTTGCAAAAGGAGTTGTTGAAGAGAAGAAGGGTATCCATTAAGAGCAGAGATGGGGAAGATTTTATCTGTCAAGGGCCATTTGGATATTTATAACATCATTCAAGGGCCATACAAAATGATCGACTTTAAAATTAGCCTGCTATATTTGGTCATTTAATTAACACACCCCTAATGTGTTGGGAGGGCCAGACCAATCATGGCCTGGGGGCCAGACATTCCCCACCCATGATTAAGGGCTTTCTGTGGTAAGATGGGTGACAGAGTTTGAAAATTATGATATTCTGAGGGAACATTTACCTCTGGAACAGTAGAGTTGCCCCTACAGCTATACTCAGTAAAGTATGATCTAAGTCAAGTCCTTCAATTTACAGATGAAACGAACTGAGGCTTGGAGAAGTGAAGTTTTAATTTCTTGGCAGTAATAGAGTGTGGCTTAGAATCTGAATCTCTTGATTCTCTCAGTCTAGAGCTTTCTAGTCACACTGAGGCCTCTTTGTTTCATGATGTATATCAATCTGGTGAAACAAAATAATTTTGAATGGACTTTGAGGGTATTGCTTTTCCACCTGCGAGGTCATTTTTCTCTAGGCTCAATTTTTTTAGGCCAAGGCCACATGGCGACTAATGTTTACTCTCAGGGATTTACACCTTTCTGATATTTTATTAACTGAATCACATGAGGGTCAGCTATTTCATATTCCTAAGTTTAAAAATCCACATGTGAAATTTTTTTGTACTATTTGTCCTGTGTATTGTTTTAATTTATATGGAACCACTTAAGGCAGATGTTATGCTCGAAATAGTTCTACGTTGCAAGTACAAAGAATAACCAAATAAACAACAGTATAAAACACAGTCCCTTCATGTGGTTTTAATGGAGCAAGTAGTGTAGAAAATAAAAGGGTAAATTGATGCATGTGGATTTATATCAGTTTGGATTCCTAGGACCTGCTCTTAAATATGCTACCTAAAAAGGGTTCATTTGAATTTTTCCATCATGAATTGAGTGCTTCTATTCAATCTAGAACTCAAGGCCATTATTTAGGCCACTTTACCTTAGTTTTGAAGGTACTATCTTCCCCATTGGTTTTGACTGTAAGATTGACCTGAGCCTCAGAGTTTGATTACTTAAAATAATTAGTTGCAGAAATAACAAGAACATTTCTCATTAGGATAGAAGGGATGAGAACAGAATGTCTATTTGGTTTTATTCTGATAAAGTGAGCTGGAATTCCCAGAAGACTTATGAATAGATAGTAAGGGCAGATGTTATCAGATTTATAGACTTATGCAGTAATACTGTGTATGTCATTGGACTAAGTGTATGTTTTGCAAAACTAAGCTCTGCCAGCACCACACCCAACACATTTACTATAGCATGCATTCCAAACAGGCACATATGGATTTTCTACATTGATGTTTTTTCTTAAAGGTTGATAAAGGTTCGGATTGTGTTAAAAGAAATGCAGAGAAGAATATCTAAATGTTGAGTGACAAAAAGGGTGATGTACTCCTATAATTTATATATATAGAAATCTAATCTGTCATTACTTTGGGAAGAAAAGCATACTATACAATTAAGCAATGCCTATCCTTATAAACCTCTTGCATTAAAGAATGTTCATAAGCTAAACTACTTCATTTACATTTAGGTATGTAATACAAAGTGGATATTTGTACATTTTAAAAATTGAAATATATTTGACATGTAACATATATATTTAAGGTCTTCAACTTGTTAATTTGATACATTCACATATTGTAATATGTTATTCATTGTAACAATAATTAGCACCCAAATATGAGGGGGTTGGGGGATGGATAAAAAAAGATAAAGAAATTAAGAAGTACAAATTGACAGTTACAAAATAGAAACAGGGATATAAAGTACAGCTTAGGGAATACAGTTGATAATATTGTAATAACTATTGATGGTCAGGTGGGTGCAACATTTATCAAGGGATCACTACATAACTTCTATAAATGTCCAACCAAACCACTATGCTTTACACCTGAAACTAATATAACATTGAATGTCAACTGTGATGGAAAAAGAAAAACAAGATATGTGCATGCTCATGTTTAGTTCAGCATTATTCACAACAGCCAAGGTGAGAGTGATTCTTTCACTGCTTTGCAAATTTTGACTAGTCTTTCATTTGGGGCTGAGAGGGATTCCAGATTGAGTTATAGTTTTATTTAATAGCACTCTGTGTCTTCCTTTTTAAAATGATTTATATGTAAGAGGCTATAAAATAGGTGACCATCAAAGTTCTAGAAAACTGGCCAGATCTTCTTGGGTTATATTTGGAAAAAAGCAAATAAATAAAGTAGGAAGGGAACTTAAAAAGTGAAAAGACAAGAAGTAACCACAGAGGAGATGGATTTTGAGTAATGTGAGAAAGTCTTTCAGTTAGAAGTTAGCCTGAAAGATGTTTTCTCCATCCTTCCCCCAGCTAGTGAGAGGTTTAGGGTTACCCCAAATACAATTGCAGAAGGCACTCAGATATTTTCCAGGAGAAATGTTCACAAATAATGGGCACATTCCCAACATTTCCTCAATTCTACGGATTTGTGTAAAATGAAATAGCAGAAAACCTAGAGCATTAGAAAATATATTTGACAAAAATCTATGTCTCTGGGTTTAAAGTTATTATATTTTTAATGACTATTAAATAAAGCAGGCAGAGAGAATAAAAACTCTTGATCAATTAGAATATTCATCCTGACCTATGGGCTGGTTAGGACTATCAAAGAAACGCAAAAAGAATTCAGAGACTTTGGCTAAAACTGATAAAGATTTATTCAAGGGTTTCAGTGTTTGTAAATAGGAAACACAGCTAGGCAAATACTCTTAAGTGTACTAAAAAAGAAAAAAAGTTAAAAAGTTCCTATAATAGAGAATACCTTCTTGAGAATTACTAGTCCTGCATTCTTAGGCCTAGGATTGGTCCAGGATGGTTATCAGTCAGATGCCAGGCAGTCCGGATGATGGATGTCAGGTGGTCCAGAAGATGGGCGCCAAGAGTCTGGTCACATGTGGTGGTGATGTCTTGTGGTTTGTATATATATGGAAGTCCTTCAGGAGGCAATTAGAGGGTTATCTAGAGGCTTAGATGTATATTCAAACATTCACACAGGACTGGAAAGTTCAAAATACAGTTTAAGTTCTCAGGCTAGTTAGAACAAGAATGGAATCTTTCCTCATGTCTCAACCTTCATTATGTGGATAATCTTAGCAGCTTGGTTTAAAATTTAGATATTCCTGTCCTACAACTAGAGGAGTAAAGAAGAAAGTATATTGAGACTAGTAGGAGGTACGGAGGTGCGGAACAAACTGGCTGGACACCATGTGTGGCAAGCTTTCAATCAGGAAGAATATCTCTGGGGCACAGCCTCCTGTGAGGAGCAAGAGGTCCCAGCCCCTCACCAAACCCCCAGCGCAGGGTTCCAGAGCTATAAGAGAAGTCCCCATAACTTCAGGCTGTAAAAACTAGTGGGACTGTGACTGAATGATGTGGAGGCTGCTAGAGACTCAGGCAGTCCCTCTTAAAGGGCCAGTGCACACACTTACATAGTCCCGCTCCTTCTGAACTCCAGTTCTGGGTGGTGGCATTGGGGGAACCAGGAATATACAGAGAGAAACTGGATTGTTTGGCATCAGGGCAGGAACTCCCAGATGGAGGTGCTCACAGGGGTCATTTTTCTTGTGTTGAGACCTCCCCTTTCCCAAGGCTGACTGGTAGCTATATATGAGTTTCTATCAGCAGGGCTCACACTGTTCACTTTGCCCTGGTAATTCCCTTAGACCCTATCCCAACCAACCTGCAGCCCCACCCAAGCAGTTTGCAGTGGTTTTTCCACATAAATGGCTGTTTTTGGCTCAGACTTCAGACTTTCCTAAAATCTCTGAAACAAGCAGCACCTAGTGTCAGCATGGCCCATACTTATTAATATGAGACCCAAGACCCAGAACTAGCACCAGCCTGCTTTGCTTTACAGCTTGGCCTCATCTGGGTACTTACAAGCCCAATAAAAAAAGTAGCCATCTGCAAATGGCTCAGCAGCTCCTGCCAGGCGGCCCCAGGAAGTACTGAATTTATACCTCGCGAGAGGCCCCAGAGCCAGTGCACCCAGAGGACAGCTTCAGACCGTACCAGATTACAACTCTACACATCCACAAGCTACACACTCAAAGGGCAGACTCAGTGAGCATCAAAGCCCCAGTGAAGCAAGTCCTGCTCCATTGGAATGTTCCCTGAACAGCAGCTTTCCACTGTAGTCACAGCTGGTCCTCACAAATAATTGGCTTAGAGGTGAACTCTTCCCAGTGATTCCAACAGCAATCAAAGCTTAACTGCACCAAGACAATGCACACAGCCCACACAGGGGTGCATCTAGAGTAAGGTGACCACATTTTAACATTGGTAAAGTGGGACACCATTGACAGCTTGGCTGCCAAAAACCGTATATTCCCTTCCTGTTCTCCTGCCGTTCCCTAGTTTGTCGTGCATTCTTTCCAAAAATTGGGACTTTTTAAAAACGCCGTGTGACAAATTGTTAAAAATTGGGACTTTCCCGCCAAAAGCAGGATGTCGGGTCACCTTAATCTAGAGTGCCAGCTCAAGTGACTGGGGAGGCTGACCACTACATAAGGCAACTTCAGAAATTAAGCATACACTAACTGAAATAAGGAATAATTTTCTGGGATTTGATAGTAGAGTAGAGGATTCTGAGAATCAAATTAATGATTTGGAATATGAGGAAGAGAAAAACACCCAATCAGAAGAGAAAAAAAAAAAAGAAGATAATGTAAGGAGCCTCTGGAGCAACTTCAAGCATACCAACATTCATATTATGGGGGTGCCAGAAGGAGAAGAGAGAAAGCAAGATATTGAAAACCTATCTGGAAAAATAATGACAGAAAACTTCCCCTACCTGGTAAAAGAAATAGTCTTACAAGTCCAGGAAGTGCAGAGTCTCAAACAAGAGCAACTCAAAGAGGTCCACACCAAGATACATCATAATTAAAATGCCAAGGGCAAAAGACAAAGAGAGAATCTTAAAAGCAGCAAGAGAGAGAGAAACCAAGATGGTGGCATAGGTAAACTCCTAGAATTGCTGCCTCGCACAACCATTTGAAAACCACAATGAAAAGAAATAACGGACACTACCAAGACCCACAGGAAGGCTGGCTGAGTGGAAATTCTACAACTAGAAAGAGACTGAGACTCAGAGGAGGTGCAGAAGTAAAATGCAGAGGTACGGAGGTATGCAGAAAGGGCTCTTGGAAAGGGCTGGTAACTGAGGACATGGTTCTCATTTTCAATCCGGAGGGAGTACAAGCTCCCAGCTGTTTGGAACTCCAGTTCCAGGCGAGTTTCTGGGGATCCAGACTCAGATGGGGAGAAGTTGGACTGTCTGGCACTGGGAGGAACTCCAGAGCGGCTTTCTTCCGGTGGTGCCAAGGGACACTGAGACCCAGTACCTCTTAGGGCAGGGCTGAGAATCAGCCATAGGTTTTTGCTCTGCCCCATTGATTCCCTGAGACCTCGCCCCACCCAAGCTTCACACAGAGGCTTTTGCATATAAAAGGCTGGGTAGCCTCAGGCAGAAGCTAAAATAGCACCTCCTTAGAGATCCAAGAGCCAGTGTACCCAGTGGTCAGAGTGAGACCACCCAGATTACAACTCCTCAGATCCATAAGGGACGCACTTAGGGGGCAGACTCAGTGAGCACCAAAGCCCCACTGAAGCATGTCTTGCCCCATAAGGGTGTCTCCAGCACAGAAGTTCTCCCACCATAGACACAGCTGATTCTCACAGCCAAGTGGCCTGGAGGTCAATTCCTCCCAGTGATACCAACAACAATCAAGGCTTAGCTACAACAAGACTGTGCAGAAAGCCTACAAAGAGGTACACCAAGAGTGTCCACCTCAGGTAATTGGGGAGGCTGAGCCACTGGGCCCTATAGGACACCTACCCTGTTTCCACGAAAATAAGACAGTGTCTTATATTAATTTTTGCTCTCAAAGATCCGCTAGGTCTTATTTTCAGGGGATGTTTTATTTTTCCATGAAGAAGAATATGGTACACATTTATCGTTGAACAAAAAAAAAGGAAATTTATTACCTGTGTGTCCACACAATGTGCCCGACTACTGCCCGGTGCGACTCACTGTCTAATTGTGAGTCAGCCAGACTCCGTCAGGGTAGAGCAAGCAGCAGGCAGCAGCTTGTCCTGGTGGTGGCACAGGCTCTCTGATTAAAAGAGACCTCGCACTTCCTGTCTGCTCCGGCTACGCTGCAGCCAACAGTGAGCTGCGCGGCGGCACTTGCTGCTATGGCCCAGAGTCTAGAGTTACGGTAGCTTCGGGGGGCCTTATTATAAGGGAGGCCTTATGTTCAGGGGGCTTATTATCAGGGAGGCTTTATGTTCGGGGAGGCCTTATAATCGGAGGGGTCTTATTTTTGGGAAGGTCTTATTTTTGAGGGATGCCTTGTATTTCAGTGAGAGGCAAAACTGTAAGTCAGTCTTATTTTCTGGGAATGTCTTACTTTTGGGGAAACAGGGTAGCACAGAAAGCCACTCTACCAACGCAGGGAAGAAGCCAAAATGCAGAGACAAAGAAACAGATCACAAATGACAGAAATGGAGGAAAGCAAACGACTGGATATAGAGTTCAAAACCACGGTTATAAGGCTTTTCAAGAACTTTCTAGAAACTGCTGATAAATTTAGTGAGACCCTTGAGGATATGAAAAAGGACTAACTAGAAATTAAGCATACACTGACTGAAATAAAGAATAATATACAGAGATCCAGCAGCAGACTAGAGGATTGCAAGAATCAAGTCAAAGATTTGAAATATGAAGAAGCAAAAAACACCCAACCAGAAAAGCAAAAAGAAAAAAAGAATCCAAAAATATGAAGATAGTGTAAGGAGTCTCTCAGACAACTTCAAGCGTACCAACATCAGAATTATAGGGGTGCCAGAAGAAGAGAGAGAGTGAGATATTGAAAACTTATTTGAAGAAATAATGACAGAAAACTTCCCCTACCTGGTGAAAGAAATAGACTTCCAAGTCCAGGAAGCACAGAGAACCCCAAACAAAAGGAATCTAAAGAAGACCACACCAAGACACATTATTATTAAAATGCCAAGGGCAAAAGACAAAGAGAGAATCTTAAAAGCAGCAAAAAAAGTTACCTACAAGGGAGCACCCCATATGGTCAGCTGACTTCTCAACAGAAACCATGCAGGCCAGAAGGGAGTGGCAAGAAATATTCAAAGTGATGAATAACAAGAACATGCAACCAAGATTACTTTACCCAGCAAAGCTATCATTCAGAATTGAAGATCAGCTAAAGAGCTTCACAGACAAGAAAAAGCTAAAGGAGTTCATCACCACCCAACCAGTATTATATGAAATGCTGAAGGGTATCCTTTGAGAAGAAAGAAGAAGAAGAAGAAGAAAAAGTAAAGATAAAAATTATGAATAACAAATACATATCTATCAACAAGTGAACCTAAAAATCAAGTGAATAAAAAAATCTAATGAACAGAATGAACAGAATAGAATAGAATCAGGGGCATAGAAAGGGAGTGGACTGACAATTCTCAGGGGGAAAGGGGTGTTGGGGGTGCGGGAAGAGACTGGACAAAAATCTTACACCTATGGATGGGGCCGCGGGGGGGGCAATAAGAGCAGAGGGTGCGGTGGGAACTGGGAGGAGGGGAGCTATAGGGGGAAAAAAGAGGACCAACCACCAGCATCTAGTAATTAGCTCTGACCCTTTAGAGCAATTAAGATTGACCAGCCCTCCGAATTCCCTGTCCACAGCTCTCTATTGTTAAAACAACGATTGGCTTCCGGCACACTCATACATGGAATCTAGTGAACAAAATAAACTTACAAACAAGATAGGTCCAGAGGCATGGATGCATGGGTGCATGGAGTAGAATAACAGATCTCAGTGGGGGTGGGGTGGGAGGGAACAGGAAGAGATTAAATAAAGAACATATATGCATGTATGCATAATCCATGGACACAGACAGTCATGTGGGGAAGGCCTTAGGTCGAGTGGGGTTGGGTGGAGGGGGGCAAAACTGGAGAAAATTACATTTGTAATACTGTCAGCAACAACAACAACAACACCAAAATTATGTAGGGAATGTACTTAGTTCCTAGTAATGCTTATTATTGATTAAAGGCCCAAACTTAGGCAATTCAAAGACTTTGTCAGGTCGAAATGGTGGTGGAGCCTGGTAATTCCTTATTTATGGCCTATTAGTCATTATGAGTTTATATCTAGGTCATTAATCTTACCTTAACATCTCTTTATTAAATTTCCCATAAATAACCCAGCTTCCTAAATGCTTTTTGACCTAGCCATCACATCTTATTGGTTCTCTCATTTGTTAATGAGTTAAATAAAAATCTTTAACACGTGTTAAATTTATATTTTCTTGAGAGTCACAGTTTTATTTTTTTTGAAAATTGTACTTTAGCATGGAGGATATAGAATCTATCGTCATTATTCAGTTTTATTGATACCCAGTGAAGTGGGATTGATTATTTGTAATTTGCTATGAATATTTATTCTTATTACTTGATGTATTTTTATGCCTGTTAGTCAAACTTCCACATAGGAAGTTTTATTCTTTTAAATAGTGCTTTGGCAAAAAAAAAAAATCCTCAAAAAAAATTTTAAAATATATTTTCATTGATTTCAGAGAGGAAGAGAGAGGGAGAGATAGAAACATCAATGATGAGAGAGAATCAGTGATTGGCTGCCTCCTGCACACCCCCAACTGGGGATTGAGCGCACAACCTGGATATGTGCTCTGACTGGGAATCAAACCCACGACCCTTTGGTGTATGAAATGACACTCCAATCAACTGAGCTATACCAGCCAGGGCAGGCAGGTTCTTTAACAATACAAATGATTTTCTCAACACAGTTCAAATCGATAATAAACCAAAATGGCTGTATTCTAAGATTACATCTATATTATTAAAACCCAGTGGCCCTAACGCCGTAATGACCAAAGACCGGTTACCAGGAGGCTGCGTGTGCAACAGGTGGGCGGGGACTTGACTCTGGGTCTCGAAGTGCAGCGAGACTCGGGGGAGTCCTGTGGCATAGCGGGGTCTGGGTTCTCAGGTCTCATGCGATTTCCCACAGGTCTGGGTCTCCCTCAATTTCGGGTCACTAGTATCTAAATAATAAAATGGGACTTCTGATTTAATTAAATCAGGCCAAACAAGATTTTTCTTCAATAGCACATCATCACTCAAATTTAAAAATATTTTGAAGGCGATTAAAGCAATATTCTGAGCTCATTTGTACAGACAAATTTGCTTAGGAGAACTAAACAGGTGCATTACATCCTGACATTAGGATTAGTAAAGCTGGTTAACTGTTTTCCAAAAAACTAGAGGAAGTGATCTCCCTTGAGACATATAAATATTAATCAACCTGGTGAGGCAATTCATAAATCAGCCTTAAAAATGTAAAGTGAATAAGATCCTCCTTATGACATCACATACCTTGCCACCAGGTATTCACTTACCTGTCAACTTTCTTTGTCCGTTATAAAGGCCAAATAAAAGCAAGAAGTAAAAAACTCAGAGCAATACTTTAGGATTGTAAAATATGTTTGAGCTACGCGACTACACAGGGTCCTGGCTCAGAAGAGCTTTGCACACTTGCTTTAATGTTCCATTGTCATGGTCATGAAATTCTTAATTTTGAAAAGAGGGCCCTGAAATTATGCAGCCAGTTCTATTGCTGAGTTTTTACTAGTATGTGGGAAGAGATTTGGTGGTGTGGGTAGGTGCTCTTACACAGAGATGCTGGCAGATGGAGAACATTTACTGTCTTAGGGTCTTGATTTTCAAAACTAGGCTCCTCCCTTTTTTTTGTATTCACATTTCTGCTTAGTTCATGTAATTAGAAAATATAGACTCCTAATAGGTTAAGTTCTCTACCAAACACTTGGTGAACAAGACAGAATTAGTTCTTTCTGTCAAGCCAAGTTTACCTGAGTTCTAGAATTACTGCCTTGTTTTCCTACCAAAGACTACAAAGATTGATTTTTTGTTAATCCTCACTTGAGGATATTTAATAGCTTTTTTTTGGTAAATTATTCTGGATTTTCTTTATAAACAATCATGTATGTGAGGGGAAAAAAGTTTTCATTTCCAACCTGTATGGTGTTATTTTTTTTTCTTGCTATATTTTGGCTTGTTATAAAGAATACAGGTGGTGAGAATAAACATCTTTGCTTTTTTTTTTCAATTACAGGGGAAAAGTGTGTAGTCTTTCACTATGAAATATGATGTTAGCTTTAGGTTTTCCATAGATTATCATGACAGTGCTGGAATTTTGTCAAATACTTATACAGCATCTAGTGTGATGATCATACTCTTTTTCTACTATAATTTGGTGAATTACATTCATATACTTTTGAATATTAAATTAACCTTTCACTCCTAGAACAAACCCCAGGATGTACTGAGGTTTTTATACATTACTAGATTAAATTTCATAATATTTTGTTTCAAATGTTTACTCCTTTCTTCTTGTAATGTCTATCTGATTTTGGTATCAGAATAATGGTACCAGAAGAGTTGTTTACTTTTCTATGTTTTGTAGGACTTCTACTTTTTCTCCCTGAAATGCAGGTAAAATCCACCAGCGAAGCTTCTCCCCTTCTGATCTCACCTTTTGTCTTTTATCACAACTCAACTGTTTTAATCAGCTCTGACTTGAGTTCTTTTGCATATTAGCTGCTTAACCAAACAGTGTTTGTCGATAAATAGATAAGTTAAAAATAAATTATAACTTGATGAGAAAAATGAGAATTTAGTTCATTTACATTATTCCTGTCTTTTCTTCTCTCCTCCATGTTTGGTATTTATATTATTTTTAGTTATTCTACAGTACATTTTTATAACTTTAATGCATATATACAACCCACCATTTCTTGTTCCATCAATTCTCAATAATATCTTTTAACTCTCCCCCCTTTTTGAGATGATGGTATGAATGCAGCGATTTTTTTTTCACTTTTCATCCTGTTTCCATATCCTACCTCTTGTCAACTAAACTTTAAATTTTCGCAAAGATGTTGAATTTTGCCTTAAAACACAACATTACTCCAACCTCTATCTCTGGTGTCACATCTCTCACTTTGACCCTCCTTCCTCCTTCTTCTAAGGACTCTGGATAATCAAAGATAATCTCATTTCAAGGCCCTTACTTTAATCACACTTGCAAAGTTCCCATCGCCATTTAAGGTAACTTATCCTTATTCTCAGGTTCTGGGGACTAAGATGGGGACATCTTTGGGAAGCCATTGTCATCTGTACCATATTTTCCAACTTCTCAATCACATATTTACTCCATCAAAAAAACAAACAAACAAACATTAGATGTTTAGGAGGGTCCTGGGAAATCAGATTTCCTCCAAAATTGTTTCCAAGTTGTTCCCCGCCCCCCCACCCATGCTTTTCCTGGCACTAGCCTTAGTGTAGAAGAGCAAATTTATATTTTTCAATCCTATACATTTCCAGATGACTACCCTGTTATTCATATTGGATATTAGGAAGAAAAAGCCTTGTGAGCAAAAGTGTATGTGCTTCTCTCCATTTCTAGCTAGTTAGAAATTTCACCTTCTTGGAGGAATCTCCTTGAGGCTCAAAGTCGAGTCAACACATTCTGACATCCAGATTTGTCCTTCTAAATGTCTGAATGTGCAGTCTTATTAAGTGTACTATCTGAATTCCAAGAGTCCACAGCCAATTAACTAGCTGTGTGCTGCCACATAATAAGGACTAGCATTTAACTTTCTAGTTTCATGAAAAAGCCATTCAGTGTGTATCATACCTTGGTGGTTGCAGTAATTCCCCAACGAATATAGTGATGAATTTAATGGCTCCATGATGAGTTAATGAGACTCAATCCTGGAGTTTTATAGGGACAATTGAAAAATAGAATTGCTTTTTCCTTTAGGGTCATTGTGCTGTTAGAGATAGCAGTTTGGAGCTGTTGTTGGCCACCTGAGTGTCATAAAGGGAAAGTCTGCCTGAGAGCAAAACCAGCCAAGAGGAAAGGCAGAGCCATCAGTTGGAAAGACAGGTAGATTGAGTCCCAATGACAGTTTTTAAGCCCCTTAATCTGGTTATGGCTAAAAACTGTACATTTCAATTATGTGAGACTTTTTTTGCTAGTTTATATTAATTTTCTTCACCAGCTAAGAATAACTATTAAAATAAGAAATTTGTGGGGGCAAAAATATGGACCCATAGTTTATTCATTTAAAAAAATTCCTTGACATAACTTGGAGCTCTCATCTAAATCTCTTATATTTGTAGTCTCTATCCTTTTTTTCTGAAAAGGAACAGTAGGAAACATAGTATATGGTTCCCTAATGGTAATTTGCTTTATGTTTATTTACTCACATCTCAGAATGAAAGGTTGCAGTGGGAACTGGAGGACAATGAAGTCACTTAAACATTTTAAAATTCCCACTCACTCCACAGTACATTCATTAGTTTAACACATACATTCACACACACACACACACACACACACACACACACTACAGAAGGAAGCTAAAATATTCCACAGTTTTAATAGTAATAAGATCAAATTCATGTTCTTTTAATGGTCAAACCTTTTTATGTACATAATTACTTCTAAGGACCAAACAAACAAACAAAACACACAAAACACACAAAACACCCAACAATAAAACATGCACACACACAGCCTTATTTCCAATATTTTTGTATTTGTCATATAATCCTTCTGCTGTATTTACTTTGGATTTAGTTCTCAAAGATAGACTGTAAAGTCTTTAAAGCTTAAAAAACCCCAACAATTGAATAGATTTTAGACATACAGGCTTTATTCTGAATTCTAGGGAGAAGCCTCCTCCATATGCTTTAAATTATTTTAAATATATTATTTATTTATTATTTTTAAAATATATTTTTATTAATTTCAGACAGAAAAGGAGAGGGAGAGAGATATAGAAACATCAATGGTGAGTGAGAATCATCGACTAGCTGCCTTCTGCATGCCCCCTGCTGGGGATCGAGACTGCAACCTGGGCATGTGCCCTGACCAGGAATTGAACCATGATCTTCTGGTTCATGGGTCAACGCTCAACCACTGAGCCACACTGACCAAACCCTATGCTTTAAATTTTAACAAGAGCCATCTCATCTCATCTCCAATATCTACTTTAAAAATATTTTCCATAGGAGAACCAAGATGGCAGCATAAGGCATATACTTGAATGCGCAGCCTCCCACAACCACATTAAAAAATACAACTATAAACCTAAACAGCCATCCTCCAGAACCAAGGGAGTGGAAGCTTTACAACTAGAAGGCAAGAGAAGGAGTGCATTGAGATGGAGTAGAAGTTCCCGGCGCCAAAACAAAGAGGTATGGACGTACATGAAACGGTGGCAGCAAATGGTGGCAGCGGCTGCACCTGGGTCTGTGGCTTGGAAGGGGTTTAAAAGCTCCGGGGTTGCACTGAATGCATTGAGGGCTGTCTGGCAATGGGGCAGAAGACAACAGTGGCATTCTAGCAGAGCTGTTCGCAGTGATCACTGACGTGGAGCTCTGAGACTTGGGGACTCAGGGGCGTGCAGATGCCAGGGCGTGGAGATGCCAAAACAGGGAAAAGCTGCAGAGCTGGCTGAGGAGCAGCCACTGTGGGTTGCTCCCCTCCTCCTCCCCACCCGGTGATTCTGAGACCCCGCCCCACCCAATTTACAAACCCATCCAAGTGGTGTGCCTGCCTGCCTGCAGCCTAACCTAACAGACTGCAGCTGGGACAGAGAACTCTAAAAGTTCCAAACCCCAAACAATGAGGAGAAAGGCCTGGAGGTCATTTCCTTTCAGTGACACCAACAGCAATCAAGACTTAACTACAACAAGATAGTGCACCCAGCCCTCAAAGGTATACACCAAGAGTGTCCACCTCAGGTGATTGGGGAGGCTGAATCACTGGGCCCTATAGGACACCTAGCACAGAAAGCCACTCTATCAACACAGGGAAGCAGCCAAAATGCGGAGACAAAGAAACAGATCACAAATGACAGAAATGGAGGAAAGCAAATGACTGGATATAGAGTTCAAAACCACAGTTATAAAGCTACTCAAGAATTTTCTATGAACCTCCGAGGAACTAAGTGAGACCTTCAAGGATCTTAATGAGAATACCAAAAAAATGGAAAAGGACCAATCAGAAATTAAGCATACACTGAAATAAAGAATAATATACAGAGATCCAAAAGCAGACTAGAGGATCACAAGAATCAAGTCAAAGATATGAAATACGAAAGAGCAAAAAACACCCACCAGTAAAGCAAAAAGAAAAAAGAATCCAAAAATATGAAGATAATGTAAAGAGCCTCTGGGACAACTTTAAGTGTACCAACATCAGAATTATAGGGGTACCAGAAGAAGAGAGAGAGAGAGCAAGATACTGAAAGCCTATTTGAAGAAATAATGGCAGAAAACTTCTCCCACCTGGTGAAAGAAGTGGACTTACAAGTCCAAGAAGTGCATAGAACCCCAAACAAAAGAAATTCAAAGAGGACCACACCAAGACACATCATAATTAAAATGCCAAGGGCAAAAGACAAAGAGAGAATATTAAAAGCAGCAAGAGAAAAACAGTTAGTTACCTACAAGGGAGTACCCATACGACTGTCAGCTGATTTCTCAACAGAAACCATGCATGCCAGAACAGTGGCAAGAAATATTCAAAGTGATGAATAGCAAGAACCTACAACCAAGATTACTCTACCCAGCAAAGCTATCATGTAAAATTGATGGTCAGATAAAGAGCTTCACAGACAAAAAAAATACTAAAGGAGTTCGTCACCACCAAATCAGAATTGTTTGAAATGCTGAAGGGCATTCATTAAGAAGAGGAAGAAGAAGAAAAAGGTAAAAATAAAAATTATGAACAACAAAGTGACAACAAATACATATCTATCAACCAGTGAACATAACAATGAAATCAATAGAAATATATGATGAACAGAATATACTGGTGAATAGAATAGAAGTAAGGGCATAGGAAGGGAATGGACTGACAATTCTCAGGGGGAAGAGGATGTGAGGGGTATGGGAAGAGACTGGACAAAAATCTTACATCAATGGATGAAGACAGTGGTGGGGGTAAGGGCATGAGGTTGGGGAGGAACCATTTGGAGGGGTACCATGGGGGTTAAATAAGGAACATCTGTAATAATCTGAACAATAAAGATTTATAAAAAAATATTTTCCATAATCTTTCTGATTGTTATCTGTTTTAAAAATATTGAAGGTTTTTCCAAAATGGCAGCAGAGTGAGTGGATGCTGCCTTAACATGCTCCCAGGACCAAACTGGAATTCCAACTAAATTACAGAAAAACCATTCTGAATAATCAATTAAAGACTAGCTGAAGAGAATCCTGATAACCAAGGATGGACAGTAGAGACTGCATAGAGACTGAATATTAAGTTTCCCTAAAACCTAACTTTTTTAGCAATAAAATAAGAATTATGAGCAGAAAAAGAAATATTGGAAAGGTTTGTCTAATGTTATTTGCAAAGAAATGACTTCTTGAGACTGTCAGTAACTATACTGCATTTCTGTCCCCCCAAATTCCAAGATTATCTCCTCAAAGATCTGAATTGTTATGACAGTCAGAGTGTTCTCAGGACCCTGAGAAGCAGAAAGTATTTTTCCAATATTGTGAGTTATCTGTAATATTCTTATTGCTATGTCCTCTAAGTTAATCAGGAAGACAAAGTCAACATGACTTGTTCTTGGGTAGTTTTTGTTTTGTCCTTGGATCTGAAAGCTGGATAATGCTACATTCACACTTTTCAATTCGAGAGATACCAAGGGCTTTGGTGGAATTAAACATACATAACTTAGCTGGTCTTTGGCACTCCTACAGAAACATGTACCCACTTCCCAATACTTGGGCTCCCACACCTAGTCAGGGTTGCCAGCACACTAGGTTCGATAGAATTGGCTCTTGGCTGAGTTTGGTCTTGACTTTGCTTTGTAAGTCTGCTGACTCCCGGGCCCCTGGAATGACCTGATTACCAGGGGAGGTGTGCTGCTAGAGCCAGCCGGTGCAGCAGGAGCAGCTCTGCAGAGCCCGCGGAGAGTTGCCCTCTGCAGGCAGACCCATGTAGCCATCCCCAAATCCTTCGCAATTTAGTGAGGAACTGCTTTATTCCAGAGCTAACACCTCATGGCTCAGCACTACAGAAATAAGATTTTGACATGAGGGGAGGTAGGAAGTATCATTGTGAAACCCTGGGCATTGCCCAACTCTATGTGGGACACGATGAAGGGCAGTGCTGCCTGCCATGGGAATCTGGGTTACAAAGTGAGAGGAAAAGGAGAGGGGCCCAGAAAAGAGGGAGAAGGGCACTGAATTCAGATCCGCTTGTCTCTCTCAAATAGTTTTGTTAGACAGTGGTTCTGTTTCAGGGCTAAACCCGTTAGTAAAGAGTTAGGGAAGACACTCTGAGTGTATTCCTCTCCCTACATTGGTGCCTGTTTTGAAAGCAGATCAGTGCATAAGAAATAAACCAAATTGTTTGCATTATAGGTCAAAACATTGACAACCTCTGATGAAGAAACTCTGTAATTTTCTCATTGTGTAAATGGAACATTTGTCTAAAGGCATTCCAAAGGACAGTCTTCCTTGGAGCCATAGGTAAGGACTCCTGTGACTGCTAGCTCTCCATGACACCACAATGAGAGCACAAAGTAATTACGGTTGGCTGATTGGCTGGTATTATTTGGAAAAAGTAATTGTCAGAAAAAAACACAACAACCCAGAATATGCAGACAGACTGAATCGATTATTTATGTATCAATTTTGCCCTTTGGGTGGTTGTTATCAACATGTAAATGAATGTATGAAGCGTATTTTAAATAGTGCATGAACTCTGGAACAATTAGGTGAAATAAAACTAGGTTCAATAAAACCTCTCTCCACATACTAAAATTTTCCATAACTCAAAATAAAGAAAGGACTCAAGATTTTGAAACCATCTAACACTGCCTCACTGTGCCATAGAATTTTGAATCATTTCCAATAAAAGGCTCTCTTTAATATTTGGGCATAGATTGCTTGCCAAACAGCTCGACAAAAGACAAAAAAATGCAAGCTTTGGAAGTTCTCCCTCCATTTCCAGGCGTGCCAAGTCCTGCTAGGCTGTTTAATATTCACAATCCATGTGTACCTTCAAAGGTCAGGGTGTCAATTCTGCAGAAAGCCCACTTGAGAATAGACTTTTCAGATACACTAGGATAAAGCCCAGGAACCATTGCATCAGTTTATGTCATCTTATCTCTAATGCTTTTTAAATATGTATATATTTTCATTGATTTGAGAAAGAGAGAGAGAGAGAGAGAGAGAGAGAGAGAGAGAGAGAAAGAGAGAGAGAGAGAGAGAGAGAATCATTGATTGGCTGCCTCCTGCATACCTGCCACTGGGATTGAGCCCAAAACCTGGGCATGTGCCCTGACTGGGCAACAAACCGTGACCTCCTGGTTCATATGTTGATGTTCAACCACTGAGCCTTGCCAGCTAGGCTCCAGTGCTTAAAAAGCCCAGGAAGCGAATCATGTCTAGAAGGTCCAGGATAAGAGTATTTAAGGATTTTTTTTTTATTTCTAAAAATATTTATAAATGGCCATGAGAACTAGAATGTAATCTACTCGGTAATCAATGAAGAATCTCAATATTTTTTCCTAAGTTCCTTTTATAAATTAATGAGATCATCTAGTATTGGTCAGGGGGAGTCCAGAATATAGAAAATGTAATAAACATCTATGATAAATATGTACCATCACCAAATTGAACAAATTGTAACTCTTATTATCTTCAGTTTTTGTTTTTAAGGAAAACATTAAAATCTACTATTTTTTCTCTCCAGACTCATTTCTTCTCTTTCCAAAGGGCAGCATCATCTGGTGTATGTATCCCAATTATATTTTTGTTCTTATAGTATAATTATTTTATATTCTTTAACTAGGCTTTGTAATATTCGCCATAAATGTGTTGGCCAATTAAAAATTTTGTTACTATATTTTCTAACTGTATTGCTAGTGTTTAAGTATGGTATTATTTTTTGCCTGTCAATCTTAGATTGGATAATATTCTGGATTCTTTAATTTTACAAGTTATATAAAGGTTCTTTTAAATTTTCTAGGAAGGCAATTATATCGTCTACAAATAAAACTTTTGCTTCTTTCTTTCTAATCCTTGCACCTTTTTTTTTCTTATGTTATTACTTTAGGTAAGAAGTTCAGTTTAATGTTAAGTAGTAGAATTATTGCAGACATTCTTGTCATATTTCTTATTTTACTGAAAATGCTTCTAAAGTTTCACCTTTTAGATTAATGTTTATTGTTGGTTTTTCACTTAATCAGGCAGGAGAAATTGCCTTCTATGCACACAGTTTGAGTATTTTTTTTCCTACTTTATTGAGAAGTACATATGGCAATCTCTGTCAATCTCTTAATGAAGTAAATGTAGTGATTTAATTTTATAGGTTTTGTGGTGATGTGTTGTGTTTTTTTTTTTTTTGTCTTTCTGTGAATGGTTTATTTCATTTCGCATAGTGTCCTTCAGGTCCATCCATGTTTTTTGCAAATTACAGGATTTCATTCTTTTTAAAACTGAGTAACATTTCATTGTATGTATAAAACACATTTTATTTTTCCATTCACCCATCTGTGCACATTCAGGTTGTTCCATATTGATAGATTTTTCTCATGTGAAATCATTATTGCCTTCCTAGTATTAATGTATTTGGTCATTACACACACACACACACACACACACATACCCTATAGAAATTTGGGGAGTATTAAATTAATTATTATCATTCACTTAACAAATATTCACTGAGTATTTCCTGTGTGCCAGACATTTAGGCAAGAGAAGTATAACAGTGAGCAAAATAAATTAAAAAAAATTTTTGCCCTCAGATTATATTTAAGGAAGCTGTCAACAGGCAGGGTTAAAAAGTAAAATATATAGTATGTTAGGTAGTGATAACTACTAAAGAACAAAGAGAGAAAAGGGATGTGAAATCTGTGAGAAGAGTTGGACTTTAAAATAAGTGTCCCGGAAGTTTTCACAAAAGTGCACTTCTGAGGCAAGGCCTATAGAAAGTGAGAGGACCCAGCTCTGCAGCTAACGGGGCAAAGACTGTTCCAAGCAGAGGAAGCAGAAGCTGAGCAATCCTAAAGCAGGAACATTTCTGACATGTTTGAAGAATAATTCGGTATTTTTTTTCTTGAAAATTGCTTATTCTTTGGAAATTGTCAAATTTATTGGCATACAATTACTTAAAATATTTAATTACTTTAAAAATGATTATGTATGTAATCTCTGGTATTGCCTTCTTGTCACTTTTTTGTTTTGATCAATTTACCTAGAAGTTTGTCTATTGTCTTATTATACTCAATATTATTATTACCAAATACTCTCTGTATATTGGAGTTGACAATGTATACACTACATCTCAGATGTGCAAAAAAAAAAGTCACGTCATATTTCTTTACCCCAGGTGGCATCCTTCCTCTTATCCTCATCAGGCACTAGTAACTTCTGGATCTCTTGAATGTCAAACAGGAGCTGATGAAAACTTGGGAGTGCTAGCCCAGGCTTTCTCATTGGCTGAGCACACCACACTGCCATTTGCCTCTACTGTGACTGAGTGCTGTTGGCACGAAGGCATTCTGCAAGCTTGCTGCTCCTCAGCAATTCTACAAGGGCACAGCTGCCCTCTCTTTTGCCATTGCTAGTATGATAGCAAATGAGTCAAAACATAGAAGTCATTACTGTAATATCTGGCACTTACTGAGCACTCAATAAATGTCAGTTATGATTATAACTAGGGGCCCCGTGCACAAAATTCGTGCATGGACGGGGGGGAGAGGGGGGTCCCTCAGCCCAGCCTGCCCCCTCTCACAGTCTGGAACCCCTCAGTGGATGTCCTATGATGGCCTCAGTCTGCCAGGCACCTTTTGTGTGTGTGTGTGTGTGTGTGTGTGTGTGTGTGTGTGTGTGTGCCTGCTGGGGGCCTGCCCCCAGGCTTGGAGCAGGCACCCCCTCTATGTTGATCTCTCAGACTCTTGCCCTCCTCTGCATGTTGTTCTCTTTTTTTGAGCTGTGGCCAGGGCTGGGTGCTGCCTGCCTCCCAAGCTTGCCTACTGCCCATCTTCCTCCAGCCACCAGAAAGCAGGGAAAACCCCACCTTGTGGTCAGGCCAGCCTTTTCCTGCTCCTTGATCCCCAGAAGGGACCTGGGGAGCTGCCAAGCAGGCTCCCAGCCCCCAAGAGCTTGCTTTCCCGCTCCTCAGTGCCCCCCAAAGGGCCTGGGGAGCTGCCAAGCAGGACCCCGGCCCTTGCAGCCCTGCTTTCCTGCTCCCCGGTGCCCCCGAAAGGGCCTGGGGAGCCGCCAAGCAGGACCCCAGCCCCTGCTGCCTTGCTTTCCCACTCCCCCGTGCCCTGCAAAGGGCCTGGGAAGCCACCAAGTGGGCCCCCAACCCCCACTGCTTCTTTCCCACTCCCTGGTGCCCTGCAAGGGGCCTGGGCAGCTGCCAAGCAGGCTGCCGACCCTCTGCCACCTCTTACCTGCTCCCCAGTGCCCCTCAAAGGACCTGAGAAGCCGCCAAGCAGGCCCCCGGCCCCCACCACCTCTTTCCCACTCCCCGGTGCCCCGCAAAGGGCCTGGGGAGCCTCCAAGCAGGCCGCCAACCCTGCCGCCTCTTTCCCACTCATGGGTCCTGGGTCCTGCGCTGTTCCGCCCTGCAGCCGCTCTGTGCACTTGGGAGGTCCCTCAGCCTGGCCTGTGCCCTCTCACAGTCTGGGACCCCTCTAGGGATGTCCACCTGCTGGGGTGCCTGACCAGCCTAGGTGATGGGCTGATGGCTGTCTCCAGGCTGGCCAAGCCCCCCAGGAACGTCCCTCACCCCATTGGGTTGTGCCAGCATGGGTGACAGGCTGATTGGCGCTTTCAGGCTTTAAGGCTGCCCACAGCTCCCATTGACCCAATGTCCTAGCAAGGCTGGCTGGACACAGGTTTCTGGGGTTTGTTTATCTTCTATAATTGATACGCTGTTCCTTTAAGCCGGCCTACTAACTAACGAAGCCTCCTCTCTGCTTCACCTCGTGGAGTCTATAATGCAACAATGTTATTCTTAGACTCAGGCCAGGCCTGCTGTTTCCTTCAGCTCCCAAGGATTCTATGATTGTTATTTTGTTGCAAAAATGTGTTTTGGTTGAGCCAGGATAGCGGAGCAGAGCGGACGGCAGTTTCACTTTCACTCCTGCCGCAATGGAAGCTGCCGTTTCCTCAGGTCCATGAGTGGTGGCCTCCATGTTGGCTGGGCTAATTTGCATACAGCCGCTCTGATTGGATGGTGGGCGTGGCTTACCCCGTCCCGGAGAAACGGTTAATTTCAATATTATGCTTTAATTAGTTAAGATTAGAATGATTATTAGTATGTCATTGTGCAGGTACTGGGCTAAGTCATCCCTGTTTCTTCTAGCTGCCCAGCACCCTGGGATAGTATTATGACCTGGGAATGATGGAGCTCTGCTTGTGTCCTTCTGACTAAATTCCATGTTTTTAATCACCGTCCTACTGTGACTGGAGGGTTAAGCAAGGATGAGTCAAGGAAACAGTTCAGGAATTCTGGCATCATTCTACTACATCAGGTATCAAGAGTGAAAAAGGAGAATTTTCTGATGTTGTTACCAATGTTACTGGGATTTGGACCACTCAATCCAAGTTGCAGTCTACAAGTAAACCTCCTTGAAAACACTTCAAGAATGTTACGCTTTTAAGAAGTACAAATTGGTAGTTACAGAATAGTAACAGAGATGTAAATATACACCATAGGGAATGTAGTAAATAATATCTTAATCATGTATGAGGCCAGGTGGATACTTGAAATATTGTGGTTGGGGACATCATTCTGTAAAGTACGCGATTGTCTAACCACTGTGCTGTACACCTGAAACTAATACAGAATAATATTGAATGTAAAAAAACACACCTATAAATCTGATTCAAAAAAATAATGCAATGCTTTTCTTCTTTTCCATAAGAAGACAAACATTAGGGTAATCTCTCTCTCTCTCTCTCTCTCTCTCTCTCTCTCTCTCTGAAAAAAGATGTTCTTTGGCATTGAACTACATAGCATGAGGATATTTTTCTGGACCATCAAACAATCATTGATAGCTAACAACGTTGGTTTTGCTTAAATGCCTGCCAGCATAACATCTAGCCAAGAACAATGAGACTCAGTAAGTTATGGAGACATCAGTATCAAACAGAAATACTTTTTCAGTTAATACTTAACCTAAACATTAATCTCTTTTGAGGGAAAAAAAGACAAGTTTGAGGAACAGTGAGAGAGAGAAGGAATACACCAGTGAAACAAACTACTCCAAGAGCCTTCATTTCATGAATAGCAAGTTAGAAGCAATAGTG
>PVJC01011131.1:0-42206 GCA_004026665.1 Murina feae
TGGTTTGCTCTAGCTCCATGGCTGTTGGCCTCCATCTTGGCTGGGTTAATTTGCATACAGCTGCTCTGATTGGCTGGTGGGCGTGGCCGTGAGCAGAGGCTCAGCCATCCTAGGCAGGCAGTTGCAACAGAAGCCTGTGGTTTGCTCTAGCTCCATGGCTGTTGGCCTCCATCTTGGCTGGGTTAATTTGCATACAGCCGCTCTGATTGGCTGGTGGTAACGATCAATTTGCATGTTTCTCTTTTATTAGATTCGATGAGGGGCCTGGTGCATGAAATCCGTGCACGGGGGGGGCGGGGTTTCTCAGCCCAGTCTGCTCCCTCTCACATATTGGGAGCCCTCAGGGGGTGTCCTACTGATGGCTTAGGCCCGCTCCCTGACTCCCTTGGGGAACGGGCCTAAGCTGCAGTCTGGCCTCCCTTTGTGGGAGGTGACCAGGCTAATCAGGGGAAGCACCAGCCCCATCACCCCGCTGCTGCAGCCACTGCCAATCACTGCAGCCACCAAGGTGTTTTCATCAACACAAGCTTCAGTCCCTTCACCATGAAAAAATGACAGCTTTCTTTAGGCATTTTTAAGATGTGTCTTTCATAGGATATGACATTTCTTTCTTTCTTTCTTTTTTAACCCTCACCTGAGGATATGTTTCCATTGATTTTTAGAGAAGGTGGAAGAGAAGGGAAAAAACAAAGAGAAACATCAAAGTGAGAGGAACACTTTGATTGGTTGCCTCCTGCATATGCCCTGACCTGGGCCCCAGCCAGGGAGAAGCCTGCAACATAGGTACATGCCCTTGGTCAGAATTGAACCCATACCCTACAGTCAGCAGGCTGAGGCATTATGCACTGAGCCAAACCGGCTAGGGCAGGATATGACATTTCTTAGCCCTCCAGCAGTGGATCTTCTTTTTTTTTCTCCAGGAAAAACCCTAGATCACCTTTAGGGATTCTTATTACCCACGTTACTAAGAATATTACCAGTGGCATACAGGGAGCTTAGCCAATGAGCACTAAGAAAAGGTGTTTCCTCTGTAGTTCACTCTGATCACCAGCTCCACTGCTGCCCTTCCAATCCCAGCTCCACCCCTGCCCAGGCCTGTAACCTCTGGCCAAGGTTGCAGGCTTGGGCAGGGGACCCCCAAGCCCTTCCAATTGCCGGCTTCACAGAGCCCAGGCCTCTGCAATCACTGGTTCTGATCCTGCCCCCTGCCATCACCAGCTCTGCCCTTGCCCCACTGGCAGCCTCTGGCCAAGGCTGCAGGCCTGGGCAGGGGACCCCCAGACCCCTGCTTTGCCGGATCCACTGGTTCCCAGACCCCTGCGATCACAGGCTCCGCCCCTGCCCCTCCAATTGCTGGCTCTGCAGAACCCAGGCCCCTGCGATTTCCGGCATTGCCCCTGTCCATTCCCAAGGCCTCTGGCGAAGGCCTCTGGACTGGGCAGGGGACCCCCAGCCCCCTCTGATTGCCTGTTCCGCCCCTCAGGCCCCCCGCCTCCCCCGCCACCTGCCTGGCTAATAGGCCTGACCACTTCAGTGGCAGGGCTGAGCCGGACTGGGCGCCGCCATCTTGTGGCCATGGGGGCAAGCTATCTTTTGTGACAGAGTGATGCCTAATTTGCATATTACTCTTTTATTAGATAGGACTAGAGGCCCATTGCACGAAGATTCATGCAATAGGCCTTCCTTCCCCTGGCTGCCGGCTCCTGTTTTCCCCTGGCACCCGGGATCCAGGCCTTTGGTCCAGCCGCAGCAGTGAGGGTTGGCTTCTCCACTCTGGCTGCAGTGGAGAAGCCAAGCCTCTTCAGTTTTCAGTCATCTTCAGTCTTTGCTCTGCGCCTGCATATGCAAATAAACTGCTATCTTTGTTGGGTTAATTTGCATGTTCATCCTGATTGGCTGGTTAGTGTAACGAAGTGACACCAATTTGCATGTTTCTCTTTTATTAGTGTAGGTATTTAGAATCTAGATTTCCCTTCCTAAGAAGATATTCTCATTATCTTAATTAGACCTAAATATGTTCCTAGTTTTTCAACCACAGATTTATAACCATAAATTTGCAAATATTCTCTTGAGGGACTTCCTCAAAGATTCTTTTTAAAATCTTTGACTATATGCAATGACACTTCTCATCTTGTATGTTGATATTAAATTGATATTCAACAACTTGTATATTAATATCAATTAATATGTAAATCAATAATTCTAAAATCTATTTTCTTACATTATCTAAATAAATTAAACTCTGTGTTTTAAAACTGCTTACTAAATGATATGTGTGCTGGTTTCAACAACCAGTAAAGTCAGATGGTGTATAACAGCTGTATATAACTTGGGTTATAGAGGAAAGATGCTGGGGATGGGTAGTTCTTGCCAGCTCCATGTTCTTTTTTTTCTACCACTTTCAACAATATGATTTACCATTCTGCATCACAGACATTTCAGTTCTTTTATCAAATATTCAGATTAATGTTTTACAGAAAAATCAGAATTGGAAGAATGACTTAAAGATATGGTAGCTATGATTTCTTCAGCTGCCAAAGGAAAGATTCCTCTTATGATAAATTTATTTTAAGAAGAAAACTTTCTTTTTTTTTTAATCCTCACCTGAGGATATTTTTTTCCATTGCTTTTCAGAGAGAGTGGAAGAGAGGGAAGGGAACAGGGAAGGAGGAAGAGGAGAAAGAGAGAAACATCCTTGTGAGAGAAGCACATCAACTGGTTGCCAACTGGGGTTGGGGAGGGAACCCATAATCCAGGTATCTGTCCTTGACTGTGAATGAAACCCAAGATCCTTGAGTTCAGGGCTGACACAGTAACTACTGAGCACACTGGCCAGGGTGAAAACTTTCTTTTTAAAAATAATTTTATTGAATGTATTGTAGTGACATGTTATATAATAAAAGGGCAATATGCTAATTAGACTGGATGTCCTCCCAGATGTTCTTCTGGACATCCTTCCTGACCAAGCCAGTGAGGGATGGATCCAGGCAGCCAGTCCATAGCTGCAAAGGAGGGATCCAGGCAGCCCCTGCAGCTGTGAGGCCTATTCTTGCACAGATTTCATGCATCGGACCTCTAGTTGGTTAATAAAATTATATTGGTTTCAGGTGTACAATTCTGTGAGTCATCATCTGTATATTGTATTGTGTGCTCACCACCCCAAGTCATCTTCTATCACCATTTATCCCACCTTTACCCTCTTCTACCTCTTCTCACTCCCCAATCTTTACACTATTCTGTTTCCTTCCACCCCACCCCCCCTTTCCCTCTGTCAGTCTGTTCTCTGTATCTATTGGTCTGTTTCTATTTTGTTCACTAGGTTCTGCATATAAGTGAAATCATATGGTACTTGCTTTTCTCTGACCAGCTTATTTCACTTAGCATAATATTCTCCAGGTCTATCCATGCTGTAGCAAAAGGTAAGATTTCCTTCTTTAAAAAAAATTACCCAAGGATACGTTTACTGATTTTAGAGAGAGAGAGCAAAGGAGAAAGAGAGAGAGAGAAAGAAAAAGAGAGAGAAAAACACCCATGTGATCGGTAACCTTCCATATGCGTCTGAGGATTAAATTTGAAACCTTGGTGTATACCCTGACCAGACCCACAACCTTTTAGTGTGTGGGACAGCACTCGAACCAACTGAACAACCCAGCCAGGGCAAGATTTCCTTCTTTTGTATGGTCTCATCATATTCCATTGTGTAAATGTATCACAATTTTTTTATCCACTCATCTACTGATGGACACTCGGACCACTTCCAAATCTTGGCTATTGTTAACAATGCTGCAATGAACATAGGGGTGCATATATTCTTTTGAATTAGTGTTTTCAGTTTCTTCAGATATATTTCCAGAAGTGGACTCACTGGGTCATAAGGCAGTTCCATTTATACTTTTTTGAGGTAACTCCATCCTGCTTTCCACAGTGGCTGTATCAATCTGTACTCCCACAAACAGTGCAAAGGGTTTCCCTTTTCTCTACAACCTCACCAACACTTGTCTGGAAATATATTGATGATAGCCATTCTGATAGATGTGGGGTGAAATCATCATTTTTCTGATGATTAGTGATGTTGAACATCTTTTCATATGTCTATTGGCCATCGGTATGTTCTCTTTGGAGGTCCTTTGGCCATTTTTAATTGAATTGTTTTTTGGAGTTGAGTGTTATAAATTCTTTATAAATTTTGGATATTAACCTATTTACCATTATTAGATGCATCATTAGGTAAAATTTTTCCCATTCAGTGGGTTGTCTTTTCATTTTGTTGATGGTTTTCTTTGCTGTGAAAAAATGTTTTAGTTTGCTGTAGTCTCACTTGTTTATTTTTTTCTTTGTTTCTCTTGTCCAAGAAGAAATCAGGAAAAATATTGCTACGAGAAATATCTGAGATTTTACTGCCTATGTTTTCTTCTAATATTTAATGATTTCAAGTCTTACATTTAAATCTTTAATTCATTTTGAGTTTAGTCTTGTGTAAGGTGTATGAAGGTGGTCTAATTTCACTTTTTTGCCTGTATCTGTCCAGTTTTCCCAACATCATTTATTGAATTGACTATTTTTACCCAATTGTATGTTCTTGCCTCCTTTGTAGAATATTAATTGACCATAAAGGGCATGGGCTTTTTTTTTTTGGTCTCTCTATACTGTTACATTCATCTATATGTCTGTTTTTATGCCAGTACTGTGCTGTATCACAACTTTTTTGTGATTATTATGGCCTTGTAGTGTAATTTGATATCAAGTAGTGTTATTCCTCCAACTTTGTTCTTGTTCCTCAAGATTACTATGGCTATCTGAGGTCTTTTGTGGTTCCATATAAAATTTTGGAATATTTGTTTTAGTTCTGTGAAATACACCATTGATATCTTGATAGGAATTGTGTTGAATCTATAGATTGCTTTAGGTAGTATGGACATTTTAATGGTGTTAATTTTTTCTATCCATGAACATGCTATATGCTTTCACTTATTTGTATCTTCTTCAACTTCTTTCTTCAGTGTCTTATAATTTTATGATTACAGGTTTTTACATCCTTAGTTAAGTTTATTCCAAGGTATTTTATTTTATTTTCATGCAATTGTAAATTTTCTTAGTTTTCCTTTCTGATAGTTCATTATTGCTGTGTAAAAATGCAACTGATTTCTGGATATTTACTTTATATTTTGCTACTTTACTGAATTCATTTATCAGTTCTAGTAGTTATTTGGTGGAATCTTTAAGATTCTTTATATACAGTATCATGCTATTTTCAAATAATGATACTTTTGCTTCTTCCAATTTGGATGCCTTTTATTTCTTCTTCTGGTCTTATTGCTATGACTAGGACTTCCAGTACTATGTTGAATAAGTGTGGTAAGAGTGTATATCTTTGTCTTGTTCCCAATCTTAAGGGAAACACTTTTAGTTTTTGCCCATTGAGTATGATGTTGGCTATGGGTTTACCATATATGACTTTTATTATGTTGAGGTATGTTTATTCTATCCCCATTTTGCTGAGAGTTTTTTTTCATAAGTGGGTGTCGATTTTACCAAAAGCTTTTTCTGTATCTATTGATATGATCATGCGATTTTTATACTTTATTTTGTTTATGTGGTATATCACATTTATTGATTTGTGGATATTGTATTAAGCTTGCATCTCCATAATAAATCTCACTTGATTATCATGTATGACCTTTTTAATGTATTGCTGGATCTGGTTGGTAATATTTTTAAGGATTTTAGCAAAATTCATCAGGGAATTGGCCTATAATTTTTTTTGTAGTAGTTTATCTGGTTTTGGAATTAGTAAAATAAATTTGGGAGTTTTTCCTCCTCTTTAATTTTTTGGAATAGTTTGAGTATTTTCTGCTACCTTCCTTTCTTCCTCTGCTTCATCCAACCTACTGTTTATTACTACTAGTCTATACTTTATTTCAGATATTGTATTCTTCATTTCTGACTGGTTCCTTTTTATGGTTTCTATTAGTGGCCCAGTGCACAAAATTTGTGCACATTAAAAGGGGATTAATTAGAGGAAATATTTTAATATTGCTATTTGTCCTTTCTCTGTAATAGAAGTGTCAGAGATTAAAGAAAATTAGTAAAACGTATATGAAAATCTTCCTCCTGTCAGAGTCTGGGGTGCACCACGGAACCCAGAGTCAAGTCTTCAACCACCCACGTGCACCTCAAAATCACTTGAGACCCAAACCCGGATGGCCCCCCTTCATTGGGCTAGATCCAGACCCAGCCGGTCCCACCCTGTCAAGCCCTACCAGGTGGAGGGTGCAGCCTCAGGTCCCCTGGGTGCCAGGGCAGGGGGGCATGGCCTGAGGTCCCCCATCAAGCCCTGCTGGGCAGAGGGAGTGGCCTGTGATCCTCTAGCCTGGCACCGGGGCAGGGGGCACAGCCTGAGGTCCCCTGGCCTGATGCTGGGGTGGGGGGCATGGCCTGAAGTCCCCTGGCCCAGCACCAGGGCAGAGGGCACACCTTGAGGGCCCCTGTCAAGTCCCACTGGGTGGGGGACACAGCCTCAGGTCCCTTGGCCTGGGGCCAGGGTGGGGGGCATGGCCTGAGGTCCCCTGGCCTGGCACCAGGGAAGAGGGTGCAGCCTGAGTTCCTCTGGCCTGGTGCCAGGGTGGGGGGATCAGCCTGAGGTCTCCTGTCAAGCCCTGTGGGTGGAAGGCACGACCTGAGGTCCCCTGTCAAGCCCCATGCAGGAGGTGGGTGGGTGAGCAGCCTCAGGTCCCTGCTGATTGCTCCTTAAGACTCATTATGGGAACTTAGTCTCAGCTGTGGGTGCAAATTGACCAGAGTGACAGTCAATTTGCATATTCCTTCTTTATTATATAGGATGTTCTTTTTTATGCTTGCTATCTCTTTGTTGAAGTTCTAAGTTTCTTGAGCATCCTTATAACCATTTTTTGAACACTATGTCTGGTAAATTACTTGCCTCCAATTCTTGTAGCTCCTTTTCCGGAGATTTCACCTATTCTTTCATTTGGGGCACGTTTCTTTGTCTTCCCATTTTGGCTGCCTCTTTGTGTTTGTTTCTATGTATTATGGAGGTCTACTATCACTTCCAGTATTGGTAGGGTGCCCTTATATACTAGGTGTCCCGTGGGACCCAGTGGTGCTAACTTCTTGAGCACCCGAACTGGGTGCTCCAGGAATGTCCCTCATGTGGGTTATGTGGGCCCTTCTGTTCTAGTCAAGTCTTGATTTCTATTGGCCTGTTTGTGCATGGAATTCACTCTCAGGCTGAAATCAGATTTGTTTCTTAAAATCTAATGTGTGTGTGTGTGTATGTCCATTTTTTTTGCTCCTATGTAACAGTTATCTATTATAGATATAATAATATATCTATTATTATATAGGATTGCTTTCAGATATTGCAGTAAAAAAAAACAGAAAAAGTAGAAACTGGAGTATTAGCTATAGGGTGTAAGAGGGAGAATTAAACTTTGGAATAAAATGTGAGGCTAGAAAAAAGCTCTATTAATTAGAAGTAGATTGAGACTGATTTCTATGCTTAGGCTATCTTACAAAGAGACTATTGAAACTTTAAAATACAGAATTATGTTAGTAACAGAGGAGGAGAGTAGAGGAGGCAAAAGGGAGAAATGTGGACATCGTAGGTGTGGGAATGACAATGGAAAGCTATTTGGGTTGGGACAGCCAGAGCTACCAACAGATAATTAGCAAAGACAACTTCAGAAATGTCAGAACATCCGTCAGAATTATTGCTCAGCGCTGAAGATTTCTTTCTTTCTTTTTTAAAGAAGAATTTCTTGCTTAGATTTTCCTTTTCTCATTACTTAGTAATGAATTGCCTGGTTTATATTAAAAAATACCTACAAAAGGAACTTTCAAAAGAAAGGAAATCATAACTAAACATCAAATTTATATACTTGCATTATATTACACACATACTTTTTTCTTTTAAGACTTCTTTATGTGTGTGTATGTGTATATATGTGGATATATATATTTAACTAGGGACCCGGTGCACAAAAATTTGTGCACTCGGGGGAGTCCCTCAGCCTGGCCTGTGGCCTCTCACAGTCTGGGACCCCTCGGCAGATGTCCACCTGCTGGCATGCCTGGCCAGCTTGGGTGAGGGGCTGATGGCTGTTTGCAGCAAGGCTGGCTGGGATCTATTTAACTTCTAAAGTTGAAACTTTGTTGCTTTAACCAGAGCCCAGGCCAGGTTGCCCCTGAGAATCCAGACTCCCAGTGCTTCCTTGAGCCCAAGGTGGGAAGCAGGTAACTGAGGTTTGTTTATCTTCTATAATTAAAACTTTGTTGCCATGAGCGGAGGCCACAGCTGGCCTAGGCCGACAGGAACCTTAGCTTCCTCCATTGCTGGGGCAAGCCTCCTGCTTATTCCAGCTCAGGCTGCCCACAGCCTTCCAACGTCCCAGGGAGGCTGGCTAGAATCAGGTTTCTGGGGTTTATTTATCTTCTATAATTGAAACATTGTTGCTTTGAGCAGAGGCCCAGCCGGCCTAACAGAAGCCTCCTGCTTATTCCAGCTCCATGGCTGCTGGCCGCCATCTTGGCTGGGTTAATTTGCATACAGCTGCTCTGATCGTCTGGTGGGCGTGGCTTGACTGGTGGGTGTGGCTAGGCTGGTGGGTGTGGCTTAGGTGTCTTGCAGTGAGGGTCAATTTGCATATTACTCTTTTATTAGATTAGATGGAATATTATCATGGACACTTAAAGTCTGAAATTAGTGGAACAGATTGGCAACTTGCTAAGGAGCTGAAGCTAAAGCTGCTTCTTAAAGCCTTTCAAGTGATTAAATGAGGCCCACCCACCATATCAAGGGCAATCTTTACTTAAATTGAAGTGATTGTCAGTGTAAAACCACATCTACAAAATGCTTTCACAGCAATACCTAGATTAGTGTTGCATTGAATAACTGACCACTAACGGCTAGCCACCTTGACACATAAAACTATCACATCAGAAAACTTCCCTGGACTTGAAATTCCAATTATTACTTGAGGAAACTTTTTCCTTTAAGACTTGATTTTTTAAGGAAAAAAGGAATTACTAAAGAAATGATGCATTTAAAAAATTATATTACAAAAGAGGTTTTTCTCATTTTTTTCTAATTCCTTTATGAATCTCAGTTAATCACAGCATTATCTCAGGGTATTCGAGCCACCACAATCACACTGAGACTGAAGAGCTGAAAAGTGGCTATTCTGCTTTAAGTGATGCCCGCAGCTCAACTCCCAGGCGGAGTCACTTTCTGCCCTGTAATAAAGCTCACCTGGGCATAGTCTGTCACTCATTACCAGGGGGCACCTTCAACTCAGCATGGTAAGTGACTACTGTGCTTGTACATTGTTGACAGTGTTGCTTTGTTGTTGTAGAAAATTTTACTCATCAAATTTGGGAGTCTTCCCTTCCAAGAAATTTTTAATAAATTCTTGATATGAGAGAATAAATTTTTAAAGAACCTTTGTTTCTCTTAATATCCCAGTTTGAAGGTGATTTGAATAAGCTCTCCTCTATTCAGCTCTAGTTTTACTGCTTTTAGCAAAAGCATAGCTGATTTTCAAGTATTTATTGCCTTTAACTGAAGTGCTGAAGCAAGAACCTCTCCTTCCTTTAGTTTTTGCACTGGTTTTAGACCTGGTGTGCTGATTTTTTTCTGTATAAATCAATTGCTTCACTTCCAAATATGGTTTTAGAGTTTCTGGGGACCTCAGACCCAGGTTACCATTTTTAATCTCATAAATTGACAGGTAAAGTGCACGGACATCTTTGTTCTCTCTTGAGTTTAGTACTCTGTCCTCCGTGCACTTCACCTGGGGAAATGGATAAAGCATACAGGAGAACTCTGTATTATTTCTTGCAACCTCACATTAACCTGCTGTGACTTACCAATATTGATATTTAGTGGGCATTTTGCAATCTTTTATTATTTTACAGTTTGGTTAATATTTTAACAGATGGTTTGGGAAGAAGGGGAAGGCCAAGAGAAGAATAAAGTGAAAATAACATTCTGTACCCTGAGACACAGTTATGCTATAGATTCAGCTACTTCTCAAACCAGCAAAGGCAAGATTGGCCCTTGTTGGGCCAAATATTCCTACTGAGTTAAAAAAAGACTGTATCAGTCCTATGTCTGAACCACTTGCGTAACAGGCCACACAGCATCAATTGTTTTTTTTTATGTTGGTGATTTTTTTTGGATCTAAATATTGTGAGCAAATATCATGTGAGCTTCCCATGGGGACTGGGTGATCAATAGCTTAGGAAGGATGTTGTGAGAGAAATCTACATGTAAGTGGTTTTCATGGTGTAGAAGTGTGAGCCCTCTCTCCCACTTTTAAATTTTTACCTAAATATAGGAATTTAGATGAGTCTTGATCTGATTACAGTGGCTACTGTACAGAGATAATTTTTAAGTCCAACAGGAGTAGACTTACAGGTGTGAAGAGGCTGTTTATAGTGGAATGTGTTGTTTTGATTTTTATGTGCCCAAGAGTTTGGAATATTGGTTGGTACTAACTGAATAGCTTTCTAAATTTGGTTCACAGCCTTTGTTGGGAGAGACTGATACTTGCACAGAGAAGAAACAAGAGGGAAGTACTCAAGTAGTGAACTTGAATTCCTCATAAAGCAAAAAAGGGCTGTGTCTTGTGAGTCAAGGAGACAAAGTGCAAAGTTTGATGTGCTGAGTGAGAACAGAGTGCAAGTCAGATTGCAGGGATGTGACCTCCCTCCCTCTGCCTAGAGTTTTTTTGTAGTTGAACCTCAGACCTTGGGAAAGTGAAACCCTGGACAGGGTCTGGGTTGCCTATCAGCTTATCAGGCAAACAACTTGAAGGGCCCCACTGGTACAAAAGACAGGCTTCTCCCCTATAAGACCACTGCTTAGACTTGTCCCATGACTATGGGCAATCAAAACTCAACTATATTAAAATCAGGAATTGCTATCACTTCAGATTTTGAGGATTAAGTTTTTCTTTTCCTCTCTTAGATGAATAGATACTTGTCTCTTTAATTACAAATAAAAAGGTTGTTTGGCTTTTAAAATAATGTGAATGGTGATTTAAAAATGGGACAGGAGAGTAGAGACTGATGAAGAAAATTGAAAGTTTAAACAGGAAAAAAAAATCACTACCCAGATATAACTACAGTTATATTTTGATACATTTTAAGAACACTTTTTCTAACTTATTTTTAAATGTACTTGACATCCTACATCATGTATAATTATACAATTGATATAATCTTTACTTTATCTATATAATAAAAGCCTAATATGCTAAGTGTCCAACTGTTCAACCATTCAACCAGTCACTATGATGTGCACTGACCACCAGGGGCAGATGCTCTGAGCAGTAGGTTAGCTTGCTGTTGGGATCTAGCTGATTGGGACTGGGTGAGAGGGGCCGGACACACCCTGGAGTCCTCCCACAGTTTCTTCCCAGCCCTGAACGTGCACCTGTGGGGTCCCTCATCTTGGCCTGAACCCTTTCGAAATCTGGGACCCTTTGGGGGATGTCAGAGAGCTGGTTTTGGCTCAATCCTCGCAGGCCAGGCCGAGGGACCCCACTGGTACACAAATTCATGCACCACACCTCTAGTATAAAATATATAATATAAAGTAAATATTGTATCATTTCCCATGTCATACCTTTTTTTTTTGGTAAATATTTAAGGATTGGATAACATGCCATTGTGTTGATGTATCTTCCTTTGAATGCCCAACAATAGGTAATTGGTTAAGTAGATTGGTTCTTGGTTTTCACTCTTTTATATTTTAACTAGGGGCCCAGTGCACAAAAATTTGTGCACTCGGTGAGGGGAAGAAGGGGTCCTTCATCCTGGCCTGTGCCCTCTCACAGTCTGGGACCCCTGGGGGGGATGTCCACCTGCTGGCATGCATGGCCAGTCTGGGTGAGGGGCTGAGGGCTGTTTTCAGGCTGGCCACAGGCCCCTCAGGGTTCATGCACTGGGGGGTGGGATGGCTGGAGAATGCAGGTGTGGACGTTTCCAGCCGGATGGCCTACCATTGCACATAGCTGGTGGGCCTCCACTACTGAGGGGACACACTTGGTGCAGAGCTGGGTGGCAGGCCAGGGGGTGGACGCTGGTGCATGGTCCCTTGGGGGGGCCTTGCTGCTGAGCGGACACACACCGGGAGTGGAGCCAGGCACACACTTGCACACGCCCCACGGAGGCCTCCAGGGTGGAGCCAGGTGGCTGGACCTGTGGCAGACACTCTGGCAGGGGCGGAGGATGCTCGGGCATGACCCCGAGGGTGTACCCCATTCAAGCCCCTGCCACTGAGCCTCTGAGGTTGTGTGGGCCCAATTGCTCTATTCTCAGGCCTCACAGGGCCTGGCTGCCAACTCCGGCCGTGCGGCTGCTCACCACCTTCTGGATCCACCGCAGGCACGATAGCTCTATTGCCAGCCCCAGCCTCAGGGCGGGGCAGGCTCCCACGCTGCCCAGAACCAACCATTGGCACGATCTCTCTATTTCCAGCCCCATCTCTCTATTGCCAGCCCTGGCCACAGAACCGGGGGCCTGGGCCGCCCCCCGGCCCTACAGCCGCCTGCCACTGCCCAGAACCGACTGCCGGAGCAGCGAGGGCGGAAGCCAGGCCTCCGCCCTTGCGTGCCACATTGCGATTGCTCCGTTGCCACCCTGGCTGCAGGGCCGGGAGGCCAGGGAGACCCCCCGGTCCTACAGCTGCCAGCCACTGCCCGGAACCGTACGCCGGAGCCCGCCGGGGTGGAAGCCAGGCCTCTGCCCTAGTGTGCCCCAGCGTGATCGCTCCGTTGCCGCCCCAGCCTCCGCCATCTTGGCTGGGCTAATTTGCATACCATTGTTCTGATTGGCTGTTGGCGTCCCGAAGAAACAGTCAATTTTAATATTCCGCTTTTATTAGTTTAGATACTGTGAATGCCATTGTGCCTAAATCTTTGCATTTTAGATTACTTCTTTCTTTTGTAATTATTTGTTGATGCCATTTGCCTATTTATCTAGTAGATATCTCAAGGGTGTTTTAGAAAAATTTATGTATATAAAAATTGCTATATATATCTGGGTTGTTAAATCTATTGTATGTTCTCTTGGTAAAGTTTTAACTACTTTTAAGCTTAGAACATCCTTCCTTATTTAGAACCCATAAGATTAGTAAGTGTAAAATCTCAAGATATGTAAAGGCATCCTAGTTGGTGTTGTTAAATGGTTAGAGCACCACCTCCCACACTGAAGGGTTGTGGTTCAGTTCCCAGTCCTGGGCACATATCTGGGTTGCAGCTTTGATTCCTGGTCTAGTCCAGAGGCATGTGGGAGATAACTAATCAATGTGTCTCTCTCACATCAATGTTTCTCTCTCTCTTCCCTCCCTTTCCCCCCTCCCTCCCTCCTTTCTGCTCTCTCTAAAAACTGATGGAAAACCCTGCCCAGTTTGGCTCAGGGCTAGAATGTTGGCCTGGGAACTGAAGAATCCTGGTCAAGGATGCCCTGGTTGCAGGTTCGATCCCCAATTTTGTGTGTGCACAAGGCAACCAATCAATTATTCTCTCTTATCATTGCTGTTTCTATCTGTCCATTTCCCTTCCTCTCTGAAATCAATAAAATATATTAAAAAAATAAAAATCAATGGAAAAATATCCTTGGTGAGGATTAAGAAAACAAACAAACAAACAAATAAAAGATATAAAAAGATAAAAATATTTATTTATCTGATATAGGTTTCAATATGTGTCAAAGCTATACATTGACTTTGGTTTTATTCCTTTCGATTAACCAGCTAATTTTTTTCTTGGTAAGGTAGCTTGATTTTGTATATGTATTCTCTATAAAACTATATAGGTAGTTTTAATTCATTCTTAAGCAATTACACAATAGGTGCTTAATTTATATTGTCAAAAGAAACCTCTTAAAGGAATTTGAGTTCTTGGTTCAGTTATTCCTAATGCTTACCTGTATCCTGCTGTTTGGTTTCCATGAGATATTTTCATTTTGCTTTATAATAATTTTCTTATTGACATAAGCTAGCTTGGTTTCTGTCAGTTGTAAGTAGAAGTGCTGAGTGACATGGATCATGAGATCTAAGGAGGACTGCTCGGTTCTAACTCATTCTGGCTTATTTCAGAGGGAGTGCCTTTCCATTCATGTGGGCCAAGCTGGCATCCAGATTGGGAATGCTTGCTGGGAACTGTATTGCCTGGAACACGGAATCCATCCAGATGGTTTTATTCTTGACAATAGAAAGGATCAGTTGGAAATTGCTAAAACAGAGCATGTGGATGCCTCTTTCAATACCTTCTTTTGCGAGACAAGAGCTGGGAAGCATGTGCCCAGAGCACTCTTCATTGACTTAGAGCCAACTGTTATAGGTAAGGTTTTACATTCCAGTGTACTTAACCAGGGTCACAATCAAAGCAAACAAATCAAGTATCAGTGAGTAGGACTGGCAGATTATACAGTCTACCTGAACAGGAAGGCTCAAGTGATCTTTCAGTAACTCCATTAGGAAACATGGTTATTATGCTCGATTTATAGATGAGGAAACTGTGTCTTTGAAAGGTTATAGAACTTGCCTTAGTTAGATCACTGAGAATAATTGTCTTTGTTTCCAGGTCTGCCTTCTTATAAAAGCCATTATGTTTTAATAGAAAACCAGCATAATTGGGTGCAGAAGAAAATATAAGTAATTAACACAACACTAATAAATGTATTAAGTTAAGCCATACAAAATTGTCAATGGATGATTATTTTCCTTTTACCTAAAAAATGTCAGTTTCATGTGATACAACCTCATAATAGAAATTTCTGCAAGGTACAGCAGTATTACTGAAGCAGAATAAGTAACTGGGGAGTCATCAAAGCTCTCCTCCTGGGAACAGCATTTGCAAATTCACCAAGGCATGGAGGGTCATGAAAGTTTAACAGGAGTTCAGTGTGGCTGGAACTCCCAGTATGAGTAGGAAAGTGGTGGGAGAGAAGACTAGGGAGATATCTGGGGCTAGGTCATCAACTTAGGTAGGGGGAAGCAAGGAGGTATGGTCATGGAAAAGATTTTTCAAGTTTAAGATTTAGGGGGAGACAGTTATGAGTGATGGTGATTTAAGTGGAGTGGAGCTGAATGGCATTGGGGATAAGGAAGCCAAGGAATCATCAAATAATTGTGTTTTAAACCATGGTAGTCACAGAGGATTCTGGTCCAGGTACGTAAGTCTCTGATATATGTGAAAAGTTCCAGGAAGTTGAATGGACAGTTTTAATGGTACTGAAATCACTGATTTACAAGAAAGTGGATTTCACTGAAAGAATTTATGGAGCTAATAGTCTCAAGATCTCAACTGGACATTGTCACGAAGAAGCAGGCTTTCATAAATTCCATAAACTCCCTCCTCTGACTGAACTGAATCTTAGAGCTTCAGAATTAGTTTCTTGCTTACGTCTTGTTTAAAAATATAACTTAAAAAAACCCAACTTTGATAGATTTTTTTTTGTGTGTGTATGTCAGTTAAAAGTCATTAAAACTCAATATTAGTAAATTTAAACATTTGGGAGTCTACCGAATTCATAGTCATATCATATACAGGAGAGCAAGATGATTTAAAAGAATAATCTTGCTCTTAGAAAATTAGTGCATTTTCTTGTAGGCAGTGAGGTTCTGTAACTATCTGTGGTTATCTTGTGCCAAGGCCAATGATGTATAACAAGATAAATCTGAATAAATGCATGTCATGAAGCCAATTTTATCATTATTATTTATAATTCTTATTTTATGGTCCATGCATCATGCTCTAAATAAGAGTATCTCATTTAATACTCTTAATGATTCAGTGGATAGATCTTGTTATTATCCTTATTTGTGAGGTGAAATAATTGAGTCCTAGCCACAAAAGTACCTGCTCTATAGCTTAGTGAGGAAGGCAATATAGGAACAAAGGAAATTAATTCTTGAACTCATGTTCTTCTCTACTATGGAATGCAGCACCCAGCTACATCCAGGGCAACATTCCAAAAGCCTACTCAACCTTCAAACACCACTGTATAATTCTTTAGGAGTCATGCTATTTGGGTAATTCTAAGGTAGTTGTGTGGGACATGGGCCTCCAACATGCTGTGTTTCTCATGCTGCCCAGTGTTTTTAAAGGCAATGAAAGCAGGCAAGGGTTGCACCTGGTTGTATTGAAACTACCAACATCTTACCACTGATTTCCCTGCCTCAGGCAGTTATTTTAACTGCGTTTGAGTCATGTGGGTATTTAAGCATGCCACACCTTCTTTGTTAAAGCCTCTTTAAAATATATTAATAAAAATTTAGATTGGTATCCTCCTCTATGCTTTTCCAGGACAGTGTTGGCTCTCTGTGGATAGAAATACTTCTTTTAAAATGCCAAAGTGCCACAGGGTGTGGAGTGGGTTGAATAGTATCTCCTAAAAATCTACCTCCACTCAGAATCACAGAATACGACTTTGTTTAGAAATAGAGACCATGCAGATGTACTTTGTTCAGATGAGTTCGTACTGGATTAGGAGAGGCTCTGAGTCCAATGATCCTTGTAAGAAGAGTGGCCCCCCAGGGAAAAGGGCATGCACAATGGAGGCAGACAGTGGAGTGACGCAGTGGCCAGTCAAGGAACTGCAGAAATTGTCAGCAGCCATCAGAACCAGGAGTCAAATACAGAACAGATTCTCCCTCAGAACCTCCCAAATGAACCAACCTTGCCAACACATTGGCTTTAGACTGCTGGCCTCCCGAAAAAATTTCTATTGTTTTAAACCACCTAGTCTATTGTAAATTGTCATGGTAACTCTAAGAAATGAATAGAGAATATATGACGGAAAAGCAAACTTTCAATTGGTGTGGAAATAGTTATACCTTTTCCTAGATTAAGGAAGGCTCAGCCAGTAGTTTAAATCCATTGCTTTACCACAGCACTGGGGAAGAAGGGAGGTTCTTGGTCCAGGGATGTATGAGAATTAGCAGGCTAGCAGTTGATGGAGTGGAATGACTGACCTGCTTTTCCCTCTGCAGATGGGATTCGAACAGGCAAGCACTGCTCTCTCTTTCACCCTGAGCAGCTTGTTAACGGGAAGGAGGATGCGGCAAACAATTATGCCCGAGGACACTACTCTCTGGGGTCAGAGATCATCAACCTTGTGCTAGAGAGAATCCGAAAGCTGGCAAGTGGCTCTCTTCTCAGTAAGGTTGGGGGAAGTGTGCCTGAGTGCCTGGGATTCTGTGAAACACCTCCTGAGCATCACCACCATCACCACCCAACCTCTCTCCTTCAAGCCTCTTGCCATGCTCAGGAAGCTGGGAAGTGTCCCGATGTGGGTTTTGATTACACTTTTGTTAAGTAGGAAAGGCCACAGAAACCTTTGCACTTTTTGTACAGTCCCATTTTCTTCTTTTTTGTTTAGATTTATTGAGGAAATGTTTTATTTTATTTTCCTCCTGCTTTATTGAAATATAATCTCTCTCTATAAAAGCCTAAGCCACCTGCCGACTGGTGGACTGGTAGCTAAGATGTGCACTGACTGCCAGGGGGCAGACATTCAATGCAGGAACTGCCCCCTAGTGGTCAGTGCGCTCCCTCAGGGGAGCCAGACCCTGGGCTGATGGCTGGCTAGTGCAGCTGAAGTGATGCAAGTCTTTCCTGCGGACACTCCCTCTGTGTGCCCCTCCCCCATCCAGACCGGGACCAGGATCAGGACTGGCATCCAGACTGACTGGGTGCCACCTTGTGGCTGCTTCTCGGTCACAGGCATGCTGGTATCGCCCTAGGATGGCTGCGTGCAGACCACAGTGGAGTGGCAGTGAGCCTATGGGCAATGGCAATAGCAGCAGGCGCAGCGGGGCCTGGATGAGCAGGAACAATGTGGCACCCAGCCAGGCCTCGGGCTCCTCCCCTGGCCACCTGTCACTTCGGCTCTACTATGTCCCTCAGGGGATGTAGGACTCTTCGGTTTTTGACTGATCCCTGCAGGCCAGGCTGAGGGACCCCCACCTGTGCACAAATTTGTGCCCAGGGCCTCTAGTTGACATATAACATTGTGTAAATTTAAGGTGCACATATGATAGATATGATACACATATACGTTGCAAAATGATTACCACAATAGGTTAACACCTCCATCCCCTCACATAATTAACTTTGCTAAAATTTTCTCATGACAACATTTAGGATCTAGTCTCTTAGCAACTTGCAAGTAAACAGTAACTATTGTCACTGAGCTGGACATTAGAGTCCCAGATCTTGTATTTATCTTATAACTGAAAATTTCTACTCTTTAACCAAAATCTGCCCATTTCCCCCACCTCCCAGTGCTTGGTAACCACTATTCTACTCTCTGTTCCTACAAGTTTGACTTTTTTAGATTCCAAATATGAGTGAGATGATACACTATTTATCTTTTCCTGGTTGACTTATCTTACTTAGCATAATGCCCTCAAAGTCCATCCACGTGACAAATATCAAGATTTCCTTCTCTTTAATAAGTAGTCACTATAGACTCTCGCTTTTGCTAATTCATGGTTTATTTTGTTACTAGAGACTTCCAAAGCATTCTAAAACTTAGTAACCACTATTTGTAAAGTTAACACAGGTACATCCTACCTGAAGATTAGTTACTGTATTTACTGACAATTAATTCTTTAAGGACCTATGTTTGGAGAACCTTCGTCGAGGAAATATTTTGGCATTTGCCAAAATACAGTGCCTTTACACCAGCCCAGTAGTCTGGGCATAGAAATGATAGGCACTTCATCTACTATGGGGGAAAAATATATTGCTTCAATGTTTTGCTAATCATTTTTATTGTTATTGATAAAGGTCTTGCTTTCGATCACATACAGATATATTCATGGAGGGCAATACAAAACAGTGGGATATGTATGCTTTTCTTATAGTAAATCTCTAAAGTGCTTTGCCATCCCAGAAGTAACCGCACAAGTACGTTTCAAAGTAAATGTTTTTGTGGAGTTGATAATGGTAAATCAGTTCTTTCCGAAAGTTTCGGTTTGTTTTGGGAACTTATGTCCCACTATTACCACTGCTCCTGGCTTTATCTGACTGAGTTCCTATGTCTTGTTTTCTTTCCCAGGCAGAACAGTGCAGTGGACTACAGGGATTTTTGATTTTCCGAAGCCTTGGAGGAGGCACTGGATCAGGATTTACATCTCTCTTAATGGAGCATCTCTCAATGCAATATGGCAGGAAGACTAAATTGGAGTTCTCTGTCTATCCAGCCCCCAGGATCTCCACTGCTGTAGTAGAACCTTACAACTCCATTCTCACCACCCATTTCACATTAGAGCACTCAGACTGTACCTTTATGGTGGACAATGAGGCCCTCTACGACATATGCCATCATAAACTTGGTGTTGAACGCCCTTCTTATACTGTCATTAATAGACTGATAGGTCAGGCAGTATCTTCCATAACTGCTTCCCTCCGGTTTGAAGGGCCCTTAAATGTGGACCTAAATGAATTCCAGACCAACCTAGTACCTTATCCGAGAATTCATTTCCCTATGACAGCCTTTGCCCCCATCATTTCTGCTGACAATGCCTACCACAAAGACTTCTCTGTGTCAGATATCACCACAGCTTGCTTTGAGGTCTCCAACCAGCTAGTCAAGTGTGATCCTCGACTGGGGAAGTACATGGCCTGCTGCCTACTCTATAGAGGGGATGTGGTCCCTAAGGATGTCAATGCAGCAATTGCAGCCATGAAGTCAAGGAACTCTGTTCAGTTTGTAGATTGGTGTCCAACTGGTTTCAAAGTGGGCATCAACAGTCAACCACCCATGATGATGCCTGGGGGTGAAATGGCCAAGGTCCAGCAGGCTGTCTGCATGCTGAGCAACACCACAGCAGTTGTAGAGGCCTGGACTCGTCTGAACCATAAATTTGATCTCATGTATGCCAAGAAGGCATTTCTACATTGGTACATCAGAGAAGGCATGGAAGAAGAGGAGTTTTCAGAGGCCAGAAAAGATCTGGCATCTCTGGAGAAGGATTATGAGGAGGTGGGGCAGAGTGTCTGAGGTATATGTGATGGTGAGAATAATGTTAAATGCCATGCTTACTTTATAAGACATTTTACAGTTGGTGGGTAGAGTTCCTTTGATTAGAAGAAGAAAGAAATCAAATTAAGCAAGAACATAAGCTCCACACTAAATTAAATCAGCCAATATTAACAATGAGAACATCTTTTCTTGTCTTTTAGTATAATTCAGCACTGCTACCTGTGGACCTTCTAAGCTTTGGAGTCCTTTCTGGGTCGTGTTATTTCTCTCTCTGTGTGTGTGTGTGTGTGTGTGTTTTGTCAGAAACCTGGCTATATATTCTTTGCCTTTCAACCATGATACTATGAAGCACTAAAGTTAATGCTTTTCCTATCTTATACCTGAGGTGAAAAAACAGCACAATATTGATTGTTAATGTTATGTCCTCCATGTCTGTATTTTATACTTTGACTAAATTATGAGCATTTTCAGTATAATTCGTTTTCTTCCAAATGTGGCCTTAAAGTTTCATTTTGCTTTTTATACAAACAAACAAGAATATTCTTGGATCTTTCACAAATATGAATCTGTGTGTCCTGTAGGTCAGAGGGTGAAAGTGATTTCTTTCCCATTTTCCTTCCTTGAGGAGGTATTCTTAAAGTGTGGCCATAGAACCCTGCACCAGAACTATTCCACAAGTTTAGGAAAAAAAAGGCAGATTCTTGACCATCACTACAAACTTGCTAAATGAGAAGTCCTGGGGATTGGAGGGGATGTGACGTGGGGATTTGAAGTTTAAAAAAACAACTTAATGGAATTAATTTTTGGTATTTTAAACAATGTTACTGTTTAGTAGTAACCCATTTTAAAATGAGTATTAATTTATAATGGGCAAAATAGCTATAAATGCCTTAAAATCACTAGCTAGATTTTTAGAAGCCATGCTTGTTTAGCCTAATAGTTAGAATTAAGGTGAACTAGATACTGCAAAGGTGATGCTGACTTGGGTTGCTGTTGCTCTTGAGCTGATGAGATAGTTTTCAGGTGCCTCATTCATCTGTGGTATTTACCTTTCAGCCTTAGTCTTCTGGTTATACTTTCTCTTAGCCTTGACATGGCGAGTGCTTTTGGTCTAGTAGGCCCTGTAGCCTTGACTGAAGGTGTAAAGTTGTGTGTCTTATTGTGAGACTTACTAACTGCAATGCTTCCACCTTGTTACATATGTCACTTGGACCCCAGGACTTCTGCTCTATCTTTAACATATTCCTGGTAGAGGCTTTTTACTGAAATCACTGCCCTGAGATGTGGCCTTCAAGAGCTCCATTCAAACAATGCACTATTTTGCCTGTTTTCAGTTCAAACCATTGTCACCATGGAGGCCAACGACCACAGTTTGGTGGAAATGATAGATATTTGTCAATGCTTGTGAAGATATGGTTTACCAGCCCACACAACTATTAGTGAGTTTTTGCTCAGTCCTCATGTCTCCAAGTATTTGGCTGGATTTTTAGTCCAAGGCCCTCTGCCAAGGCCTCAGTCTATGCTGATACCAGAACAATGTCATTCCAGAGTTCTCCTTGGCATAGTTAATCCTAACATGCACTAGGACTTCCATTATAGTAATGGTAATGAATATGACTCTCATTCTTATCTCTGACTTTCTGCAATCAAACATTTGGAGGGAAGTTAAGAAATATATATTTTTTCTTCATGTAAAAGGAGTGATTTGATGAACTTGACTATCACTTTCACCAAATCCAACATAGACTAACAATGGACTATATGGCTCTTTAAGTGTGGAAGAAAATCTTCAATGTTTGAAAGAGTTTATGCTAGTGTCCAAATTACTGAGGTAGGGGGTTCTGTTTTTTAATTAACCTATGTCTCTCACGTTTGCCTCTTAAAATCATATCTATCTTATTCAGTTGTAAATAAAGCTATTTGATGACTTAAATACTATGGACACTTCATACACTTGTGAGCTTTAGGGTTAGGTTTCTTGGAGAGTAGTTACCAAGATTCACATATTTTTCTTTATGCTGTTTCTTTTAATCAAGTTTTTCATTGTAAAAAGGCAGGTGTAACATGGAAGAAATATTTAATTAGATATTAGGAAAGATGGATCCAATTCACGGCATTGTTACAATTATCTGTTCTTGAAATATATTTGTAATTTCTCCATATTTTAAAATCCTTATCTTGGGTAAAGTTATTTCTAAGATCCTTTCTAGTTTCAAGATTTTTTGAGTCAAAGAATTGATTAATTTGTGATGCTATTTGTACAATGCCATACATAAATATTAGATTTGCCAAGTTTTTCTTTATTATTCATATTCCTTCACTATTAACTTATTAAATATTTATTAAAATACTTCAGTGCAGCCCAGCCAGCATGGCTCAGTAGTTGAGTGTCAACTTAAGAACCAAGAGGTCATGATTCAATTCCCAGTCGGGACACATGTCCAGGTTGCGGGCTTGATCCCCAGTGGGGGGCATGTAGGAGGTGGCTGATCAATGATTCTCTCATCATTGATGTTTCTATCTCTCTCTTCGTCTCCCTTCCTCTCTGAAAAAAATATTTAAAAATATTTTAGTGCATACCCTAGAAGTTACAACATTCAAACTTGACTAATTGGCATGCATTGGTGTTTTTACCATTGCTGGGCAATGGTAAGACCTCAGGACACTTCCACTTCATTTACTATCCTGCCTTTTGTGTTTTTCCCCCCAAATTTGAATGCCATACATATTTTGACGCCCTCAAGACATGATTATAGTGTTGTTGTTTTAAACAGTAGATATTTGCTTAGATTTTCCTTCAGTCTTACTCTTAGTTCTGTCTTGGCATAACCATACTTCCACCTGGCATCATCTTCCTTTTGACAAAATAACTCGCTTTACTCTTTTAAATGTGTATCTAGGGTTGAGAGGGTTTATTTGTCCTCTCTTCCTCAGAGAGTGAGATCACCTGAGCTAATGATTGAAATAACTCTGAGGAGTATAAGCACTAATTAAATGTGATCTTGAGGCAGAGTCTGTCTTAGTCATCTGAGTGTCTGCAGTGACAGGCACAGAGTCAGTACTCAATAATTATTAGGTTGAAAGACACCAGGAAATCACCTTATATTCTACTTTATATAAATCACATCTATTTGACTTTAACTTTTTATGTTTCTCTTTGATCTCCCCTTAAAAATTACTTTGAATCTTCACATATCCTCTTTTATCCCAGAAGAAAGACTTCTTTTCAAGGTCACTTAAAATTTGTGTATCTTCTCCCCTTTACTGTTCTGGGAGACCTTGTTTCTTCAACCCCCTGCATAGTCTGTCTCTCTCCATTGCCTTTTTTTCTTTTTTCTACTTATATGTTGAGGTCTCCTAATTCCAACATCCAACATCCTTTTCTGGATTCTATTACTTTTAAAATGTACTATCACATGTTTGCACTCTACCACACTTTTCAAAGGAATGTACATTTGATGCATATACCTCATTTTCTCACTCCTTAGCCTTTGTGATTTGGTAAACTCCCATTATTCTACTGAAACTATTGTTTTGAAGATCATTGATCATACTAGATTTATCAAAACAATGACTTTCTCAGTCTTCAGATTTTTTAACTATAAGTATTTGGTAATTTTTTTTCCTTGAAACTTTTCCTTGGCCTCCTGTGGCATTACTTGGTTCTCCTCTTCAGATTCCTTTTTTTCCATTGTCTGTGCCTAATGCAGATACCCTTGGTCCTTTTACCTGGTCTTTATTTTATTCATGACCATATCAGGTCTATGTGGGTGACTCTATGTTGCCATTCTCTCTGGAGTTTTTTGTTTGTTTGTTTTTGCTAATTCTCAATTGAGGATATTTTTCCATTGATTATTGTTTTTAAGAGAGAGTGAAAGGGAGGGGGGGGAGACAGAAAGAGGAACATTAATGTGAGAGAGATACATTGATTGGGTGTCTCCAACACAAGCCCCAACCAGGGCTGGTGATTGAGCCTGTAACCAAGGCACATGCCCTTGACCAGAATCAAACCCACGACCCTTCAGTCTGCAGGCCCACACTCTATCCACTGAGCCAAACAGGATAGGGCCTCTCTTGAGTTTGATACTAGAATTTTCACCAGTGCTGGTCGTATCCTCCCAGGTGTTATGCTTATGCTTAAATTTAACTTCTTCCAAGAAAAACATTAATTTCCTCCAAAGAAATCTGCTCTTCCTTTGGTATTCTGTCTTGTTTATTTATGTTATCATCTCCTCACTTAAGCAGAGTTTAAGCAGTCATTTTTGACTGCTCTCTCCTGCTCCCTACATACTAGATTAAGTCCTATCGATTCTGCTTCTATAATATTTCAGAATCCCTTGTCTTTTCTTCCTGTTAATGCCATCTTAGCTCAGGCTATCAACTCCTCTCTCTGTGCCTAGCACACTCATATCGAAATGCTTTTCTGCCCCAGCCCAGCTGGCATGGCTCAGTGGTTGAACATCAACTTATTGAACCAGTAGTCACGGTTTGATTCCCAGTCAAGGTACATGCCCAGGTTGTGGGCTTGATCCCCAGAGTGGTGTGTGCGTGAGTCATATTAATGATACCCTCTCATCATTGATGTTTCTATTTCTCTCTCCTCCCCTCCTCTCTGAAATCAATAAAAATGTGTTAAAAAACGAATGCTTTCTGCCTCTCACTTTGTCTTCTTGATCTATCCTACTCATTACTCTGTGACTATTGTGCTTCATAGCTTAGATTATTCTGCTCCCTATACAAAGCTTTGGTAATTTCCCATTGTTTTAGGCATAAAGTGTAAACTCCTGCATGTTACATGCTGAGCCTGTCACCACTAGTTTCAGCTAAAATTTACAACCCCAACCTCTACTTTGCTATCATACATTCAAACTAGACTCTCACCACTTCTCAGCACAGATTTTCTTTTCTCTCTCCTATACCTTAGCTCCTTCTCCGTGCTGTCTCTCTTACTTCCTCTGTGACAATTGAATGTAATTTCTATTACAAATCTAGTTCAGATGTCACCTGTTCCATGTAGCTTCTTGGGACTCTTCTTCCTTGTGCCCCTTCCAGCTACCAGATTGATCTGTAGTATCCACTTGGGATAAATTATGTAATCTCACTATACAGGGTGGGGCAAAATTAGGTATACAATTATGGGTACACAAAACACAGCTTATTTTATTATTATTTATTAATTACTAGAGGTCGGGTGCACAAAAATTTGTGCACTCGGGGGCATCCCTCAGCCCGGCCTGTGCCTTCTCTCAGTCTGAGACCCTTCTGGGGATGTCCACCTGCTGGTGTGCCTGGCCAGCTTGGGTGAGGGGGCTGATGGCTGTCTGCAGGCTGGCCAAGCCTCCCAGTGGGATCCCTCACCCCATTGGGGTGTGGCCAGTCTGATTAACGGGCTTAGGGGCGCTTTCAGGCTTTCAGGCTGTCCACAGTTCCCATTGACCCAATGTCCCAGCAAGGCTGGCTGGAAGCAGGTTCCTGGGTTTCATTTATCTTCTATAATTGACACATTGTTCCTTTAAGCTGAGCCTAGGCAGGTAAGGAAGCCTCCTGTCTGCTTCAACTCTGAGGCTTCTATAATTGAGACAATGTTGCAAATATGTTGTTGCCTGGAGCCGGGAGAAACCCAGCGTCTAGCAAACAGTTTTACCCCTGCTGCAATGGAAGCTGCCTATTTACCCAGCTCTGTGAGTGCCAGCCTCCATCTTAGCTGGGTTAATTTGCATACAGCTGCTCTGATTGGCTGGTGGAAGTGGCTTAGGCATCCCAAAGAAATGGTCAATTTCAATATTATGCTTCTATTAGATAAGATTGTATTATTTTCCAGATCAATATCTGTAAACCTATGAAAATATGCCAATCGTGTATTGTAGTAAGTACTAAGTGATGAAACCTTTTTCCATGTGCATATCCTGCTTTGAACTTTTTAAAAAATATATTTATTGATTTTTTACAGAGAAGAAGGGAGAGGGATAGAGAGCTAGAAACATTGTTGAGAGAGAAACATTGACCAGCCACCTCCTGCACACTTCCCACTGGGGATTTGCCCACAACCAAGGTACATGCCCTTGACTGGAATCAAACCCAGGAACCTTGAGTCCACAGGCCGATGCTCTATCCACTGAGCCAAACCGGTTAGGGCCTGCTTTGAACTTTTATTAGTCTCTTACTAAGTACTTAAAAAATTTTTTTAAGTATATATGTATTGTTTCCCACTTCTGACACTGGAGGGCACTGGTGAAATGCTTAAAATAACTGCTCAGTTGCACAAATGAGTGTTGATGTTCTGGATGTGTGTGCATGTATGTGTGTGCATTCTCATACACAGAAAAGACCATTATGGGTGGGAAGCATGACAGGTTTTTCTACTGTCTTAAACTTTACTAATCTACTAAAATTAAGAAAAAGCAACAAATTATTTTGTAAAATTTTAAGTTCAGCTTGTTAATCTCATTATTTCTAAGTCTAGCAAACTTAAATAATCACTTTTAAAGGAAATAGACATGCTTTTTTGTCTCCTGTGCATTCTCAGATACACATTCTTATCCTATCTAATAAAGAGGGAATATGCTAATTGACTGCCCTGCTCTCAAAGATGATGGCACCCAGAGCCCATAAGGAGGGAATATGCTAATTGACTGCCCTGCCCTCAAAGATGGTGGCGCCCACAGCCAATAAGGAGAGTATATGCTAATTGACTGCCATGTCCTCAAAGATGGCAGTGCCCACAGCCAATAAGGAGGGAATATGCTAATTGACTGCCACACCCTCAAAGATGGCTGCTCCATGTGCCTGCCTCCAGAGACCCTTAGTCCCCTCAGCCCCCTATCCACCCAAGGCTGGCCTGAGGAGCAGGCAAACCTCAGATGGCAGCTTCCCAGCTGCCAAGGGCTGACCAAGGCTCAGGTAACCAGGGCTGACCAAGGCTTGCACCTCCAGCAGTGGCAGCAGCAGAGGTGTGATGGGGTGTTGCCTTCCTTTGATCGCCGGGTCCCCTCCCATCCCTGAGGGCTTCTGGACTGTGAGAGGGGGCAGGCTGGGCTGAGGGACACCCCCCCCTCCAGTGCATGAATTTTCATGCACTGGACCTCCAGTATATTTTATATTTCCTTTATAAATTTGATATATTTTCTTTTCTTTTAAAGACTAATTGTCTGACAAATTTCTCAAGTGCCCTATTCAGATTCTTTCTCTTTTGTTTTTTTTCTTTTCTTCTCAATTTTCAGTAGCTCTTTATAAATTTGATCAATAAGCCATTTGTCTTTTATATGAGTGGCAAACATTTTTCTAAATTTGCCATTCATTTGTGTTTTGATTTTGCTGCTGCTGGTAGTGGTAGTGTCAACTGCTGGTGTGTGTGTATGTGTTGTTCACTATGTAGAAATTCATTTTGCATATTTATGACTTATCACCATGCAGAAGTGAATGGAACCACAGTCCTTTTCTGGGAAACTGGCTCTTAGACTTTGCTGGTGGAGGCTATCAGAGTTCTTCCTGATGTCTGTTGTTAGTGAACTTTTACTCATATTAAACCCCTCATCTCTGAATTCCTCATATATTCTTCACACTAATTGCTATCACTTTGCAATTCATCACTTACATATTCCCTGGTGGTATTTGCTTTTATTTCCTTTTTCGTTTTGTCTATTTGCTTAGATGTTGACTCATGGAGAGCAGCGGCCTTGCCTCACACATCAGCATCTCCCAGGTGCTCAGCACTGTGCTGGGAGTTACTTTAGGTTTCATGAGCACCTATGAAAGGCTTCCTGGCCTTAAGCACTAGCAGACCATGAGGATGTGGGGTGTCTCATGGGGGATACTGAAAGCTCTCTCTCGTGACTAGCCCAGGTATCATCCTGGCAGCAAACCCCTGCTGGCTGTGCCCTGTGGGTGGGATCAAGCCATGGAGATGGCTCTAGTTTGAATGATAGCTGGCATAATCCTGTCAGTTTGATCTTTCCCAAGTTCTTCTTTACTCTACCCATGATACCCAAGAACCATTCTCATCTGAGTGAGATGGGGAATTGACTTATCTATATCCTCCCTCATTTGCCTTCCCTTTCTGAGTTCAGAGGTTTGGAGGCAGCTGGCTGATGGAAGAGGAACTGACACAAGCCAAGGGTTCAAGAAGTCACTTTTTTTTTTAATGGAAGCAAGAGGATAGGATAGGGATCTGGTGACAGGATGGTAATCATTGTGTCTCTTAGTCTTCCAGCCTTGGTTGGGGTTGCTGTGTGAAGAGAAGATCACTACATACCTTCTTCTCAGGCATGGGATCTTCAGGGAGAAGTGTGGGGAAAGAGAAAAAGAGACACAGAATATAGGGAGAGGCTTAATAGCTTCATATCTATGAAGTTGGGACAATTCTGCATGCCTGTGTATTGTACAGAGAAAGCTGGACTGGAGCTAGGAAAGTGTCAGAGGGGTTGAGCAGTGAGGCAGCCTGTAAAACTGGACCATCTACAAAATAAAAACCGGTTGGGTGGGCAAACTCGTATCCTCCACAGGACCTCCATCCTTGTCCTTAATGGGCTGCCCTGCTGTCCTTAATTCTACTTCTTTCGTCCAATCTGTGCCATCAGATGGGCATTGGCAGCTGCTTTGGCTCTCAAGTTCTTGGCCTTGGCAATGTTTAAGAGGACATTCATGATATTAGTGGGGACATCAAGGGATAGAGTGAGCTTGGTGTGCCGGTCATTCTTGGCCTTGTTCTGGTACAGCTTCCCTTTGAGTTGTGCTTGGGATAAGTACTTGTACCGAGAGCTTCCAGCTCTACTACTACTCCTGGGACCAGAGAAGGTCCTTTTTTTCTTGTCTTCTCCTTCCTCCTCCTTCTCTTTGTCCTCATCTGAGAAAGGGTCCTGGATGGGTAGGTAGGGGAAGCCTCTTTTGCTCAGCAGGGGTATATCCTCCAGCTGGTTCTTCTTGGCCTCAGACAGGGCCATGTTGTTGCAGCAGAAGATGGACTCAGTTTTGGAGAACTTATGGGACAGACTCATCCTGGGGGCCCCTTGGAGGAGCAGCAGCAGCAGCAGCAGAAAGTGAGCTGGCATGAGCATCTCTCCCTGTGGTAGAAATGAGGGAAATGGGAAGGGGTGTGAGAAGGGCTCAGGGCTCAGAAGGACACGGGTTTTGCCCATGTTCTGCTTACTAAAATGGTTCTCTACACCAACAGCAGCATCTGGACATTTGTTAGAAATGTAAATAATTCTCAGAGGACTGAATTGCAGATATCATATTCTTTCTCTCTCTCTCTCTCTCTCTCTCTCTCTCTCTCTCTCTCTCTCTCTCTCTCTCCCTCTCTCTCCCTCTTTCATTTATCTCTATCTAGGGTTTGCAGGGTAAAGAAAAACAAACTCTCCACACAGAGAAGCCATCTGTCATCCTTTGCTTCCCTATTGAAGTCTAATTCCTAAGCAAGTTTCTCTTCCATTCTTTGGGTGCTTTTGCCACCAACTCTAGTGAAACACCACAAACATTTATATTTCTCTGCTATCTGCTATGAAAATAAGCAAGCCCCATCTAAGATTTAAAGTAGAGGGGTAAAACTCTACATCTATATTTTTCTTATTTGTATATCCAAAAGTCAACCATTCTTTAGCGTTGTTACAGTAGTACCTTCTCTGGGTGATTTAAAGATACACACTTAATTCTGAAATCTGTGACAGAGTCCAGTCCTAGAAACCTGGGCCAGCCTGAAATTCAGAGCATCTCTGAGGGAGAGGATACTGGAAGGGAAAGAGCTTGATTTTATAGCTGTGCCCCTGCTAGCTTCATTTTCCAGTGGGGAAGGGGTGGAAAGGATGACAGAGTTATTCCCTATTTTACTCAGTTTGCCTGTAAACACTGTTAAGAAGTTGAATTTAAAAAAATGAAGAATTTAGCCCAGCTATTGTGGCTTGGTTGAGTGTCAAACTATGAACCAGGAGGTCACATTTCATTTCCTGGTTGGGCACATATCTGGATTGTAGGCTCAATCCCCCGTTGGGGGTGTGTGAGAAGCAGCCAATCAATGATTCTCTATCACTGATGTTTCTATCTCTCTTTCCCTCTCCTTTCCTCTGAAATCAATAAAAGTATATTTTTTAAAAATGAAAAATTTAAAAACATTTTAGAAAACAGTGGCTGCAGAACCTAGGGAAGCTTTAATCATTTTAAAAGAAATAATAGTGAGTATAGCAGTAAGCTGTTTTCTTCTTGTAGACTCGTGTTAATGTTGTGTGACCACACACACACACACACCTCTAAGCAGTGCACTCTCAAAGTGAGCAGTGAAGGTTTCTACGTGAAAGGATCTTCCTCCAAAGAGGGGGGAGCAGCCAGAGGAAAGTTGACATTACAGATAGCTAGTCATTGGCAGAATTTGTATTACTGTCGTATAATTTAATCCATTCTTGGAAGTGGTGTGTGTGTGTGTGTGTGTGTGTGTGTGTGTGTGTGTGACTGTTTGCTAGATTGCTATGCTTGAGGAGAAAATTGCAAACAGGATTTCTCAAAAAATTTGGGCATCACATGGAGACACCAAATATCCGTCTTTATGATTTTTCCCTTTCACAGGTAGCACCTAGTCTTGGAGATATCTGTCCCCTTCCTCCAAAGTCCCTAGTGTAGCAAGAAGGAAAGGACTCCAGGTATAAAGGCAAAGGACCTCGGTTCAAAACTTTCCTCATTTTCTTAATTATCTTGGGTGAACCTCTTAGTTCACATTCTAAAAAGGAGACATTACCTGCCTCACAGATGTATTGAGAGAATGAAAGGTGACAGAGGTTAAAGATGCCGGCACATGATAAACAATAATTGCAAGCATCCCACTGCCCCTGCAGGCAACAGGGCATATTCTGTAGTTTTTACCTCCTATCCCCATTGGTAAACTATTACTGAGGGCTGTTTTTCATGTTCATGACTGAATTCTGTTCAGAAAAATAGATTTGTATGAACCTGTTCTGCCTTCAATCTATTACCTTTTACAAAGCATGTGTGTGTATCAACAAAAGGATTATTTTTCCCATCCCTCTCCACCTCCCTTGTAAACTTCCCCATGGTCTAATATTTAAAACACCACGGCATGCAGCACTGTCTTTCAACTTTCATGTCTCACACTTGTCCAGTCCCCAGCACCTCTTGCCTAATTTAGGACAAATAAATTTATTCTTCATAGAAAAGCCTCTATCCAAAATCTTACCTGAGAATGTACTTTCCTCCGGAGTGGAGATGCTCAGTGAGGCAGGTGCAGCTTCAGGACCAGGTCTGCCCTGGGAACATCCCCCTGAACTTCAGTCTCTGCTGGGGTCGCCGGCTCCTTTTCTTGTATTGTTTCCTCTCTATGGAGACTGCTCCACTCCCTTGCGTGTGTATGTAAAAGTGACAGATCACAGGGTGGGTCCTAATTCCATACGTGGTGTCTACACTGGGATGCAATTTAGTTTAAAATACAACCAGAAGCAGCTGTCCACGTCATGGATACAGTAGGCACTCTGTCTCCTTGACCCCTCCTACTTGTCTTTCCTCCCAGCTCTCCCCACCTCTCCCTTCCCCTCCTGCCCTATCAGCTTGCTTCATTGATAAAAAAGAAAAAAGAAAAACACCAAAAAACAACAACACTGTTAAACTGAGAGGCAGTTTATTTGAAGAGTTTTATTACGGATCTCAGTTCTTACTAATTTCAGGCTTTCTACATCCCCATCATCCTAACCTGCCTTTTGGAAATCTAGAGCTAGGACTTGCTTTGAAAATGATGAAGGTGGCTTGAAGTTTATCTATTGTCTTATAATTCTTGTGGGTTCTGACTTGCAATGTTGTCACACAAAATTCAATATATTTGAGCTATCTAAGGGCACATAAAGGGAAGGCACAGTATACCTAGAACTTTTGGTGGTAAAGTATGTGATTTTACCTATTTATTCATCTATTCATTCAATATTTGGTGGAGGGAGGGGCACCTGCTGAGTGCTAGGTATTGTCAGGGTCCTCAGGAATTAAATGGGTAAGTTGTAGTCCCTGTTCCTACAGGACATTCACAGTTTGGAAAGACATAGAAACACCCTTCTTTCAGTGTTGCAAACACCACAGCTCAGAAGGGAGCATCCTGGAGATTCAAGACAGTTGATGTGTGCCAGGAGAGGAGAATATAAGGCTCAGACAGAAAGGAGGTTTGGGTGGAGAGAACCAAGGGCCAGAGAGAATGGTGGGCAAGAAGGTGAGAGATAGGTGAGCAGTGGGTATTGGGAGGTTGGTTCATCCTGGGATCTACTTTGAATACCGGTTAGGATTTTATTTCTAAAGCAGAAATTTGGAAAGAGAGACAATAAACATTGCTTCTTTTCTTGTTAATGGGCACTGTCTCCTTTCACTTCCTAGAAAACTTCCCCACCTGAGGCCAAAGCTCCACAGGACTAAACAACATTTTTTTTTCTTTTCTTAATTTTTATTGTTGAAAGTATTACATATGTCTCATGTTCCCCCCATTGACCTCTTCTAGCCCATCCTACTCCCCACCCGAGGCCTTCACCACCCTATTGTCTGTGTCCATGGATTTTGCATATATGCGTACAAGGTGTTTGGTTGATCACTTCCCACCCACGCCTTCCCTTTGAGGTTCAACAGTCTGTTCCATGCTTCTTTGTCTCTGGGTCTATTTTGTTCATTAGACTAAACAACATCTTGGTGTTGGTGGCTGTCCTCTGAGTCCACTTGGTGTCCTTCTCCAGACAAGCAGACCCATGGGTTCCCACTATACTATCTTGGGGTGGTCTTGAGATTGGCTGATGCTCCCAGGAACTCCTGTATGTGAGTAGGCAGGGTGCCCCCTGGTATGCTTGCAGGCCTGGGCAGTGGTTAAGGCTGCCATTCTAAACGTACATGGGATTAAAACCATAAGAAGCAGTCTATTTGCTTTGTAGCTTGGAACTGGCTCCATCTAATGGAGGATTAGACAGAGTCTTGGAAGAGGGTGACTAGTGAACAAAAACCACCAGAGTGTCATTTCCAGTAAATGGTGACGTCCTTTCCTGCTCTCGCTGAAGCGTGTGTATGGCATTCTGCTCTGCTTGCACTTTCTCTGACCATGTGAGCTATTGGTCTCGTCTGTGAATTCAGCATCAGAAGATTGTTTAGGGATGCAAATAATCTACAGAGAGTATGTGGAGGACCAGGATGGGAAGAAAAACTGATTGGTTTCATAGATGAATGGGAATGGCTTATATTTTTATAAAACTCATTTAGCCACAGTGTGTAAAGTACTTATACATAATAGCATAGTACTATACTCAGGGGCCACTTTAAACAACGAAATTACCAACAAAAACCACAAAAATGAAGAAAACATAGCAATAAATAACTGCAAGAAGGACCTCATTTTACAGTTTGAGCTAAAGCCAGAAGACAGAGCATTACTTTATTCCAACTTAAATGGCAATATTTTGTTGTGTGATTTAAATTTTCACAACTATGCAAAGGTGCCTGTCTCTGAATGACTGTGAAAGTGTTTCAGGCACTGGCTGGTTTGGCTCAGTGAATAAAGCATTGGCCTGTGGACTGAAGGGTCCTAGGTTTGATTCTGGTCAGGGGCATATGCCTGGGTTGTGGGCTCGATCCCCGGTGGGGAGTGTGCAGGAGGCAATCGATCAGTGATTCTCTCTCATCATTGATGTTTCTATCTCTCTCTCCCTCTCCTTTCCTGTCTGCAATCAATAAAAACATATTTTTTAAAAGAAAGTGTTTCAGGTATTAACTTGGGAGTTACAGATAAATGGTAGGAAGTGAGTGTTTTATATTCTTTTGTGAAATGGTCAGTCAGGTGTGGTCACAAAGGGAGACAGAGTAGGGCCTCAAGAAAAACAAAGTTCATTATACTCAAAAGGTGCTAGAGACAGGAGGCATGCCCATCACTGCCTATGTTTTCTTCTAGTATTTTTATGGTTGTGTGACTTACATTTTAAGTCTTTAATCCATTTTGAGTTTATTCTTGTATATGGTGTAAGTTGATGGTCTAGTTTCATTTTTTGGGGCATGTTTCTGTCCAATTTTCCCAACATTTATTGAAGAGACTATTTACCTCATTGTATGTTTTTGCCTCCTTCGTCATATATTAATTGACCATATAGATGTGGGCTTATTTCTGTGTTCCCTATTCTATTCCATTAATCTATATCCCTGTACTTGTGACAATACCATGTTGCTTTGATTACTATGGCCTTGTAGTGTAGTTTGATGTCAGGTAGTGTGATACCTACAATTTTGTTGTTTTTTTTTTCTCAAGAGTGCTGTGGCTATTTGGGGTATCTTGTGGTTCCACATAAATTTCTTGGAATATTTGTTCTAGATCCGTGAGATATGCCATTGGTATTTTAATAAAAATTATGTTAAATATGTATATTACCTTGGGTATTAAGGACATTTAATGATATTAATTTTCTCTACATGATCACAGTATATGCTTCCACTTATTTGTATCTTCTTTAATTTCTTCAGTATCTTACAATTTTCCTAGTACAGTTCTTTTACATCATTGGTTAAATTTATTTCTAGGTACGTTACTTTTTGTTTTTACAGTAATAAATGGGATTTAAAAAATTCTCTGATAGTTCATTATTGGTGTATAAAAATTCCAATGATTTCTGAATATTAATTTTGTATGCTATTATTTTGCTGAATGTATTTATTAGACTAATAGTTCTTTGGTGGACTCTTTAGGGTTTTTTATATATGTTGTAGTACCCCTTTTACAGTTTAATGATAGTTTTACTTCCTCCTTTTCAAATTGGATGCCTTTTATTTTTTATTCTTGTCTGATTGTTGTGGTTAGGACTTCCAGTTCAGTGTTGAATAAGAGTGGTGAAAGTGGACATCCTTGTCTTATTCCTAATCTTAAGGGAAACACTTTTAGTTTTTACCAATAAGCACACATTTTGGAAAGATGAATGAATTTATTAAAATGTGCTGATATGAAAGAGGGAGAAAAAATGCTTTAATAATAGTTGTGTGGGAGCAAGACCTGTGCTCAGTAAACTCTCTCTCTTATTTCCTTAGAAATCCCACTTGGTTGAAGAGTAATTAATTTCCTATTGTTGTAAAGAAATTACACTATAATCCATATGAAGACTATCAATTGCATGGACAATAGAGTGGAAATACTATGGAGAAAACTCTTGTCTTATCCTCTGAAAAGAGAATGTGTGGAGGCACCAGTAGAGTAGGACTCATGTTTGTGCACTTACTACAGATTGGGAACCCAAGTCTAACTATAAGCCTACTTCATAGTGAGTAAAGAAAGCCAGTAGGAGCTTAGTGTTCCATCTGAAATATGAACCTAGAAATGCACTACAGAGATTAAGATACAATTTTACATTTGCAAAGGTGCAGAATACTTTTATTTGTGAGGTTTTTACTATAAAAAATGCTTAAATTCCAATGTCCACATTAAGAGAGGAGAGAAAAAGCTCTAGTAATTGGATAGTGAAAAATGCAAAATTCATTTTACTTGAGAATTCTGCTGAAGGTGGTATGTATTGAGAACATGTCTGTGTTTTTTTGTGTTATATACTTAAAGTGATGCTGATAAATGAGTTTGATTTGAAGAGCTAAGATGAAGAAACTGAAAATATGCCACAATGGCTAAATAAACTGGTGAAATTTCATCTGAAGAAACAGAGGAGATAAATGTTACTCGCATTAGAAGGCTTTTGTATGGACAGGAGAGTAGATTTTTATGAAAATATTATTGCAGTTGATAGAAATAGGTTTAATGAATAAAAGTTACTGAGGGACATAATTTTCTTAATCTTGAAGCTATTAGACTTCCCCTTCAACCCACTCCCTCAGAAAAGTGATAAGTATCCTGTAACTGGAAGTAAACAATGATGAAATGACTATTGATCAGGATGTGGAAACTTTGGGCCTTGATGGAATATTTCTTAGTTGGGGGTATGAGAATGGGGGAGATGGGGAGGTGGATTTTCAGGTTGCCTTCCATGTTGTAGCCAAAATGTCTACTTTTATTTGTTTGGTATACTGAGATTCTGAACAAAATTTTGTTGTGAACAATACTTTTATTATTAAAATAAATAAAATGAAATAAATTCAAATACTCACCATACAACCCTTCCAAGCCACAAGTCTGAAAATGCCATAGCTAAAGAGAGAATTGAGTCAATGGAAGCAGAACAATGGTGGATGCTGGAGTTGGTGGTTGTGATGGTGCTCGTGTGTATGTTTGTGTATGTGTATGTGTTTGTGTAACTCTTACTGAAGATCACACTAGGAATTCAGGGCTGATTGAGGACAGAATGCAAGTCATTTAATTCCTAGAATTTTAGGCTATATATTTTAATCTGTGAAATCTAGAACAAGATAGAAGTAGCAACATTTTGTATATATATATATGTTTTAGTTTCATAAAATTATGTGTACCTGAAAAGATATTCATTAGGTATTTTAAATGCTTTTGCTTTTGTGAACCATTCTAGAATTATAGAATGTTTGGCTTAGAAGAGATGACATAATTTAGTTTAGTCTCTTCATTTTTCATAACACAGGTAATGGTCAGAGTTCAGACCTCCTGATGTGAATATTCTTGAGGGTCTTACTTTTTACAAAGCTAGTTGTGCTGCATTTCTGACCACAAGGAGAAAGCAGAACTTTGTCTTCAGACATGGAGCCTATAATCTTATCTAATAAAAGCGTAATATTGAAATTGACCATTTCTTCAGGATGCCTAAGCCACGCCCACCAGCCAATCAGAGTGGCTGTATGCAAATTAACCCAGCCAAGATGGAGGCCAGTACTCACAGAGCTGAGTAAACAGGCAGCTTCCGTTGCAGCAGGAGTAAAACTGTTTGCCGGCTGCCTGGGCTTCTCTCGGCTCCAGGCAACAACATATTTGCAACATTGTCTCAATTATAGAAGTCTCGAGCTGAAGCAAACAGCAGTCCTGCCTAGAGTCTACTAAGGCAAAATTGTCTCAATTATAGAAGCCACGAGCTGAAGCAGACAGGAGGCTTTGTTACCTGCCTAGGCTCGGCTTAAAGGAACAGTGTATCAATTATAGAAGATAAATAACCCCCAGGAACCTGCTTCCAGCTAGCCTCGCTGGGACATTGGGTCAATGGGAGCTGTGGGCAGCCTGAAAGCCTGAAAATGGCCCTCAGCCCGTCACCTAGGCTGGCCACATCCCAGTGGGGTGAGGGACTCCACTGGGGGGCTTGGCCAGCCTGCAGACAGCCATCATCCCCTCACCCAGGCTGGCCAGGTACCCCAGTAGGGACCCAAATCTGGAAGGGACTGTGGGCAGCCTGAAAGCCTGCAAACGGCCCTCAGCCCCTCACCCAGGCTGGCCACACCCCCCATGGGGTCAGGGTCCCCACTGGGGGGCTTGGCCAGCCTACAAACAGCCATCAGCCCCTCACCCAGGCTGGCCAGGCACGCCAGCAGGTGGACATCTCCAGAGGGGTCCCAGACTGCGAGAGGGCACAGGCCGGGCTGAAGGACCTCCTGAGTGCACAAATTTTTGTGCACTGGCCCCTAGTCCTATCCTATATAATAAAAGCCTAATAGGCCAACTATCCGGTTGTCCAGTCATCTGTTCAACCAATCAAAGCATACTCAACCACTCTCTATAACATGCACTGACCACCAGGGGGCAGATGCTCCAACAGGTAGGTTAGCTTGCTGCTGGGGTCCAGCAGATCAGGATTGAGCGAGATGGTCCAGACAAGCCTTAGAGCCCTCCATGGTTTGTTTCCGGCTGGCCAACCTCCCATGTCCCTTTGGCTTGATGGTGCACCTGTGGGGTTCCTCGGCCTGGCCAGTGCCCTCTCGCAATTTGAGACCCCTCAGGGGATGTCAGAGAGCCAGTTTCATCCCGATCCCGCAGGCCAGGCTAAGGGACCCCATTGGTGCATGAGTTAAAGATAATATTATTGAAATGAAATAAAAATGACAGATTAGATATTTATTTGAAAAGACAAGTGTAGGGAGTCAGATTACACTGAGATTACATTTTATCTCTAATAATAAAAGAAGGGTGAAAAATGTGTTTTTTCCTATGCCAGAGCTAGGTTAGAAGACAGTAATAACTCTAATAGTAGTTTTTGATAGTGTAAGATCATATAATTAATTTCCATTATTAGAAGGAGAAAGCAATTTAAATTAAAAGGAGTATGTCTGTGTGTGTGTGCATGCACACACATGTATGGGTGTTCAGAGAAAGTGGGGGAGAGTAAACAACACATAAATCTACAACTCTGGTAGGGATGGAAGCTGCTACATGTAGAAAAACAGGTTCACTCTGTGATGCCAGGTCACTGAGGTGAATGGATAGGATCTTCAATTTGTGATGCTACTTCTTGTTTTGCTTCACAGGCCAAAAGACACTAGTAAACTTTTTTGCCAGTTCTACTACCACCTAATAATGCCCCAGCCTTCCTACTCTAAGCAAGAAAAGGAATGTTGAGTAGGATAAAAGGCAGATACCTTGATGAAGCTTCTTTTCTTCATTCTACTATTATAGAAAGTCAATAAATTAAATCATTCCTCCAAAACATGTATATTGGATACTTAGTAAGTATGAGAAACATAGGTGCTTAGTACTACAGTACTTAGTACTATGTACTTCGTACTATGAACTATAGGAACCTGCTTTTCAAAGTGTGGTCCAATGACCAGCAGCATCAGTACCCCTGGGAGCTTCTTGGAGATGCAGAATTTCACCTCCCAGAGCTAATGAGCCAGAATTTGCACTTTAACCAGAGTCCCAGGTGAGTAAAACACTATTATTCCTACAATGCAGGACTTTACTATAAGAATATTTTTGTAGATAAGTTTGAAGAATCAAGTGATTGAATGGGAAGTGAGTCTTTCCAGATTAGAAATGATTGGTTTTGGATTTTTTGTGGAATCCAGTTGGACTTCACCTCAGTGAAAGCTGAGGGGAATCATGTCACTTTGGTTCCATTAGGGTCTGTGGCTTTAGGCAGGATATTTGTGTTGTCCTTATTGGGAGCTGGACGTGGAAGAATAAAAAGTACTGCTCAGTAGTTCACATAAAACATCCACAGAAAAAGCTTTTTGGGCTTCTGAGTGGTGTGGCACGGCAAATCCCATGTCATTCAAAACAGGGCATGAGCACCTGGATTTGTAGCATGGGAAAACTTGTGTTACAAGTATTTGTAGCCATAGTACAGATATTATTTTATATTCTTCCTCTCCAACCTTTCACTGCATTTTCAAACATTTAAAAAATCTGTTTCTGCTCAGTGGAGACATTTTCCACTCTGTGTCATGGGGATAATAACTTTACTATTCGCATTTCACACTCTGTATATTGTGGGATGGCTCACTGAGCTTCACTGGGTTCCTCAAGTTCCCCTGTGGAACTTGAGTATCAGGGAGGCACTCAGGTCCCGGCGTTTGCAGAAAATATTGCTAACGCCATACATATAGAATGAAGAGAAATCTGGGCTGATCCTGAGCTGTTAATGAGAACATCACTGCTCTCTAGAGTCTTTCTGCTGCAGCTCAAAAGTGAAAATGAGATTTTCCTCAAACAATAATTCATTATTCATTCCCACCTGGCTGATACTTCTCCACTAGGCTTATTTTCAAACATCCAAATGTTGTTATTGAAGAGGTGGCTGTCTTGTCAGGGCTCTATCATGAAGGTAATTCCATTTTCCTCTTTGTAAAGTTAGCAGGTTGCCCAAATGACTCCCTCTACACACTTTTTTCATACCAACTTTTTATTTGGAAAGTTTTCTAATCTCCAAAAAAGTAGAAATAAGAGTAAAATGAACACTGGTGTACTTTTACTAGTACCTAAGTTAACCAATTGTTGATGTGTGTGTGTGTATGTTTGTGTGTAGAATCCAGGCAGACCAGGTATCTTATAGAACACCTCACATTCTGGATTTTTTCGTTTCCTCATGTGTAGATTCAGGTTAAACATTTTTGGCAGGATTACCACATATGTGATGTTATGTTCTTCTTACATCACACCAAGAAGTGTATAACAGTTTATTCCATTACTAGTAATTTTAATTTTGATGACTTAGTTAAGATAGTTTTGCTATTTTTCTCCATTTTGAAGTATCCAAGGCAAGCAAAAGAAATTAGGTAGTAAAAATAAGAACATATGTAAATGAAATTGAGATTAGAGAGAGAATCAATAAAAATAAAAGCTGGTACTTTTAAAAGATCGACACAGTTGGTAAGCCTTTAGCTAGCCTGATCATGAAAAAATAGAGAAGACACAAATTACCAATACCAGGAATGAAAAAAGGACATGTTTTACTAACCCTTCAGGATAGTAATGTGTATTACAAACAAATGTACGCCCATAAATTCAACAGGTTAGATGAAAATAACAAATTTCTTGAATGATGCAAACTCCCATAGTTCACTCAAGAAGAAAGAGATACCTGGAATAGTTTTATATTTATTAAGGAAATTCAATTTGTAGTTAAAACACTTCCAACAAATAAAACTTCAGGTCTAGATGACTTCACAGATGAGTGCTATCAAACACAAAAAGAATAAATAATACTAGTTCTACACAAACTATTCCAGAATATAGGAGCAGGATTGGGAGTCAGGTGAGGCAAGAGTACACCTATGCAAGTGTAGAGTCAGCATCTGTAAGTGACTGCCTCCATCTTGGTTGCCTCACCCTCATTCCCGCACTGTATAGAAGAGAAGGAAACACCTCCTAACTCATTCTGTAAGTCCTACAAGAAAAGACAATTATGGAGTAATAACCATCATGAACACAGATGCAAAAATCCTCAAACAAAAACTAACAAATCAAATCTAAGAATGTATATAAAAAAAGAATAATACATGATGACTAAGTAGAATATACCCTAGAAATGCAAAGCTGTTTCAATATTTGAAAATCAACCGACTAAATAAGAAAAATCATATAATCATCTTAATAGATGCAGAGGAAGTTTTTAGCAAAATTCAGCATCCCTTCATAATAAAAAAATAAGCAAACCAGTAATAAAAGAAAATTTCTTCAACCTAATAAATGTTACCTACCTTAACGTATTTTATGGTGAAAATCTAAACGCTTTCTCCCTAAAATTGGAAACAAAGCAAGGGTGTCTACTGTTACTCTTTCTATTTAACATCATACTAGAAGTATTAACCAGTCCAATAAGGCAAGAAAAAGAAATAAAAATCACACAGATTGTAAAGAAAGAAAATAAACTAATATTCATAAGTGACATGGTTTCTGTTTTAAAAATCCCAGAGAACCTACATAAAAACAACTAAAATCAATGTTAGTTTAGTAAAAATTACAAGATACAAGGTCAACATACAAAATTCATTTTATTTTGTACATATTATCAATGAACAATTAGAAATCAAAATAAAAAGTACCGTTTATAATAGCACCAAATATTTCAAAAACTGATCTAAACTAATAAAAGTGGAATAGTAAAATTTACTGTTGCTCCAGGATGCCCACAGCCAATCAGAGCGACTGTATGCAAATTAGCCCAGCCAACATGGCGGCCGCCACTCACAGACCTGAGTAAACGTTTAGGCAGTGTCTGCTGCAGCAGGAGCAAAAGCGAAACTACCTGCTTGCTGGCTCCTTAGCCTTTGGCCTGAAGCAAAACACACATTTGCAACAATTAAGAGTAACAATTGTTTCATTATAGAAGCCGCGAGGTGAGGCAGAGGAGGCTTCCTTAGTAAAAGGCCTCGCCTTAAAGGAACAGCATCAACTATAGGAGATAAACTCCAGAACCTGTGTCCAGCCGGCCTTACTGGGACGTTGGGTCAATGGGAGCTGTGGGCAGCCTTAAAGCCCCTCACCCAGGCTGGTCAGGCACGCCAGGAGGTGGACATCCCCCGAGGGGTCCCAGACTACGAGAGGGCACAGGCAGGGCTGAGGGACCTCCTGAGTGCACAGAGCGGCTGCAGGGCGGGACGGCACAGGACCCAGGACCCGTGAGTGGGAAAGAGGCGGCAGGGTTGGAGGACACCGGGAAGCGGGTAAGAGGTGGCAGGGGGTCGGCGGCCGGCTTGGCAGCCGTCCAGGCCCTTTGCGGGGCATCAGGGAGTGGGTAAGAGGCGGCAGGGGGTCGGCGGCCTGGTTGGTGGCTTCCCAGGCCCTTGGAGGGGCATCGGGGAGCGGGAAAGAGGCAGCAGGGGGTCGGTGGCCTGCTTGGTGGGCTTCCCGGGCCCTTTGCGGG
>PVJC01011132.1:0-42167 GCA_004026665.1 Murina feae
CTCAGTGGGTAGAGTGTCGGCCCAGAGTTCGGGCCGGTGGACTGAAGGATCTTGGATTCGATTCTAGTCAAGGGCATGTACCGAGGTTGCAGGTTCAATCCCTGGCCCTGGCCGGGTATGTGCAGGAGGCAACCAACTGATGTGTCCTTCTCACATCAATGTTTCTCTCTCTGTGTCTCTCCCCATCCCTTCCATTCTCTCTAAAAACCAATGGAAAAATATCTTCAAGTGAGGATTAACAAGCAAACAAACAGAAATACAATTCAGTTGGTCGAAAAATAAAATAGGAGCATAAAATACTCACTGTTCTTTATCACTGGAGGAAGGCAGAGAAAGGAGAGAAAGAAAGAAGAACGTCAGGAAATAAACCCCATCATGAGAGTAGCACTGCATGGATGCAAAACCACGTGGTTTAAATGACTAGGACCTACTTCCATTTTCTCCCCCAAATCATGGTGATCTGATTCCGGCTCATCCAAAACAAGGTCACTGCAGGGTAGGCTTGTAAAAGCCACAGCTGGGATTAAAATGACCCATCGGTTCAGCTTATTGATGATCCGAGCTGATCATCTATGCATTTAAATAATGGGCTTGGGGTTGTAAAGAGAAATCACTTAATGACGTGGCCAACATCATTCGTGGCTATTGTTGATCCAAACACTCTGAGGGCCACGAGCCCTGAGCAGTGACTGTCTCCTCCCAAAGGAGAGCATTCAGCGCCCCAGGCTGAGGGAGGAGACCAGCAGCCCCCTCTATCAGGTGTGCGACCCTACACAGACACCTCCCCTCTGTCCTCCCTTTGTGCCTCAGTTTCCCCCCTGGTCTCTGGCACTCTCTCACTGGCAGACTTCCAAGCTATAGAGCAACATGAACTTCCCAGCATTTCTCAACATAAAGAGCTAACCTAGCCCAGCTGGTGTGGCTCAGTGGTGGAGCATTGACCTGTGAACCAGGAGGTCATGGTTTGACTCCTGGTCGGGGCACATGCCAGGGTTGTGGGCTGGATCCTCAGGGTGGGGCATGCAGGGGGCAGCCAATCAATGATTCTCTCTCATCATTGATGTTTCTATCTCTCCCTCTCGCTTCCTCTCTGAAATCAATGAATATATATATATTTTTAATTTTTTTATTTTTTAAAGAGCTACACCACTGCCCGACCCTCACCAGATGCAGGTTCCTTTGCCTCTTTCAAGCACCACCCCCCGCCCCCATGTTTCAAACAGCACCTTAGACCCAAGGAGGCTGAGAGAGGAAGGCATTTGAGAATCACAAAAGCAGTGAGCGCATCCGGCTAGCCAGCAGCTCATGAAGACTGGCCGTCTTAATTTCCCAGAGAAAGACATCACAAGCATCCGCATCACCGCTGCAGCGGACGAGAGAGCATGCGTGATGACTGCAATCCACCCGTTAGCGTGTGGGGGAAACAACATTAATGCCCCACGGAAACGCAGCAGCGAGCCAGCGGCCACGGGCACGGACAATGCCAGCTGCTTCCCGGCAGCCCAGGCGCACCGCTAACGCAACTGCATCCACGCTGTCGGGACCTCTCTCCTCTCGTCCGAAAGCAAATGGCCTGGCCTTGTCCCGATGGAAGTAAACTCTCAGATGCGTGGGATGTTAATTCACTGACGTTTCAGAGGTAAAATAAATGTTACCCCATCCACCCTTTGGGCAACTGTTTATCTTCCAGAGACACCCTGTTTGGTGGACAGAATATTTTCTGCAAAATAAGTTTGGGCCCAAGGGGACCGCGAGCAGGCGTTTCCTTTCTTTCCTTCCTGGTTTCAAATTTTAAATTAAATTTAATTTTTTTCCATGTTTCCTTTCAGAAAAGAAACGGGTAGAATATTGTCTTCAAAACGGTAAAACTCCAGCTTTAGGCAGAAGTAAAGAGTCAGGGGCTTCAGCTTCAGAGGATGAGGATGGACTAGCTATTCAGAAAGGCCCTTCTCTGATACCTATTCAGGTCCTAGGTAAGTAAGAGCCATGCTCTTTCATGCAGCTGGTTCTGGGATTAAAAAGTAAGGGGCCTGGACAGTGTGGCTCAGTGGTTGAGCACTGACCTATGAACCGGGAGGTCACGGTTCGATTTCAGTTGGGGCACATGCCTAGGTTGTGTGCTCGATCCCGTGTGCAGGAGGCAGCCGATCAATGATTCTCTCTCATCAGTGATGTCTCTATCTCTCTCTCCCTGCTTCTCTGAAATCAATAAAAATAAAGCAATAATAATAAAGGGAATTCTTCATCAATTCTTCCCCCTTTCAATATAGACTTTGTCCAAATAAAAGTAACTTTCCCTCTTCAAAAAACTCTGTTATGAAAAAAAAAGGGGGGGCGAGGGTTAGACTGAGAAAATATTTGCAAAACGTAAATCCAACAAAGGGCTTTCCTCTCTAACCTATGGAGGCGGAGGGACCCTGCAGAACTGAGTGACAAGAAGCTAAGTGACCTGACTTAAAAACGGGCCAAGTGTCTGAACAGACGCTTCAGCAAAGGCGCTGTCGGATGGCAAGTTCCCTAAGAAGGTCCGCAACATCGGTTTTTAGGGAAATGCAAGTTAACACGTTAAAACCACAAAGAAACGGCACTGTTCACGCGCTAGAAAGGTCCCAGTGGAAAGGGCTGATGCTGTCCGGTGCTGGTGAGGAGGTGGCGGACGGGACTTCTCATGCATTTCTGGTGGAAGTTTAAAGTGACGTACCGGACCATGGCCCGGGTAGCTCAGCGAATGAGAGCATTGTCCCGATACGCAAAGGTTGCGGGTTGGATCCCCGGTCAGGGCACAAGGATCAACCAATGAACGCACACATAAGTAGAAACTAATCGATATCTCTCTTTCTCTCCTTCCACCCCCCCAAAAAAAAAAACCCCAATTTTTAAAAAACTAAAACAATTCTACAGATATATTTGTAAAAAGCAGTAACATCCGTGGAGGAGTTTCCATGACAAAACCCCCACCGGGTGCCTTTGCCCCAGCGGGGAGCAGACTCCGGTTCTTTGCTCGCTATTCCTGTCCTCCTCGGAGAGTGCAGATCCCAGGACCTCACTGACCCAGAACAGGTCCCTCCCTCCCAGACGACCCGGGTGACTTACTCGGGTTGAAGGGGTCGGTCGCTGGGACACACCCAGCGGCTGGAGCTGCTGCTGAACACAGTGTCGGCCATGGCGGACGTCCCCAGCTCCTGCAACACAAACCACACAGGCCATCACCGGGGGCCTCAGCCACGTCCCGTTCACAAGGCCCTGTGCTGCGCCCAGCACTCGGGGGCACAGGGGGCAGGGACCTCACCCAGCGTGTCCTCCTTCCAGACGGGGAGCCTCGGGCCCCAGAGGGGCGTTCCTGCTGGAGGTCCCAGCACCCCGCCCTTAACCCCACATTCTCCTCATTCACCAAGTCAAGGTCACGTGCCCGGCAGGCATTCCCAGGGGTCCCCCAATTTCCCTGAAGGTCTGGTCACAGCACAGCCTTGTCCTCGGAGAAGCTGAAGAGGTGAGAAGCTGGGAGGGGACCCAGAAGGACCCTGTGCTAGACGGGCCCGCATTTGGCTTAATGCTCCGCTGTCATTGTCTTGAAGTTCTTAATAATTTGGGGGCACAGGGCCTTGCATTTGCACTCTGCAGCCAGCGCTGAGTGTGATATATAGTCGGTGCTCAATAAACCCTCAGTGTGTCCTAGAGCTCATTGAGCGCAGTGGGCACTCAACCCGTCGCTCGTGCTCTGCCCACCTCCACTGCTTGGCGCTAAACCTTGACACCACCCTGTGTCTTAAACTGCCTCAGAGGCCCCGTCCCACACCCCGAAAAGCCAGTCAAAGCCCCCCTTCTTTCCCCTTTCCATTTTGTTCCGCCTGCTTCTCCTGTGGCTCCTTCAGGGCTGCTTGCGGGGGAACCTGCCTCCATCCCAGAATCTCAGCAGGTTTTAGCTGAACTGAAACTCATTCAACTTCCCAGTCACAGCGGGTATGGCAGCTCCATTCAGCGGGGGCGGAGCGGGGCCGGCTTTAGGTGGGGCTTGGGGTGCTGCAGGGAACCTGTGTGGGCTCAGCTGTCTGCGTGGAGTTCAATGCCAGAGTCACCCTCACCTGCCCCCTCCCCCCCCCACCCCCAGTTAACCCTCCACCCCCACCCCCCAGTCTTGGAATTAAACCAGATGCTTCACAGCAGAACCGGCAGCCACCAGCTGGACAGTGCGCAGGCACTTCCGTCTCTGTCTCTGTCCCCTGTCCCTCCCTCCCCTGCATCGAGCCCATCACTGCTCAATTTGGAAACCGGGAAAACTCACTCAGACTATCTGACTGAGTGGGGATGAGCTTACACAAAGGGCCTCAAATGGGGGTGGACTGGGGTCCACAACAGGATCCAGGCTGAAAACAGGGTTCGCTTGGCCCACGCAGTCTCTTTTTTAAAGTAAAATTAAGTCAATTCTTTAAAAGCACAGGATTTAACTGAAAAATACAGATTGTCAGCTTCTCTTGAGAAATGGGAAGAACCAAAAAGTATAACCCTAGTTGGTGCTCAGTGGTTAGAGCACCACCCAGAGGACTGAAGGGTTGAGGGTGTGATTCCGTCAAGGGCACGTACCTTGGTTGCAGCCTCGATCCCTGGCTCCAGTTGGGGCACATGCGGAAGGCAACCATCCAATGTGCCTCTCTCACATCGATGTTTCCCTCTATATGTCTTTCCTCCTCCCTTCCACTCCCTCTAAAAATCAATGGAGAAAATATCCTCGGGTGAGGATTTACCAAAAAACAATTTTTTAAATAGAACATCCACGGCTAGATGCCGGACACTATTCTAGGCACTGGGGAGACAGCATTAAACCAAACGCAAAAGAGGGAAACCACTGTCCCCATGTTACTCAGCCTCCTAGCAGGGAAGACAGAGACAATAACCAATCAAGTCAAATATCAAACATACCAGCCAATGATAAGCACTTTAGAGATAAATAAAACAGGGGAAGGGACTGGTGATGGAGCAGGGACGACTGACTTTAAATAGGTGGTCAGAAGGGATCTCTGAGGCGGAGCATTCCAGGCATGGGGGGGAAGCAAGTGCAAAGGCCCTGGGGTGGGCATGTGCTCCGTAAGCTGGAAGCACCCTCTTCCTATTGATGTTAAGCTCAAAGCACAGAAGCCTGGGGTGATCCTGGTGACCTTTGCCACCATGGCCACCACGTGGGAAAGCCTTGCCAAAGGATGGAAGTAGAGCTGAGAGATAGGGAGAGACGGGTGCCTCATGATGAGTTGGAACGCTGGATCTAGCCTTACCTGAATCGACTATGGCCTTCTTGGATACCATGAGCCAATATATTCCTTTATCCCCTTCCTTAAGTCAAATTTAAACTGAGTCTCTGCATTGCAACCCTCCTGAACTCTCTGTGTGTCTTCATTGATCAGTTACTTTGGACCTGCCTTCCACCAGGATTCGTGGAGGTCTGGAGAAAAGTACTCCAGCCTTCAGCCACTCCCTGCAGCCCCTCACGCCACCTCAGAGGCACAGCCACCCAAGCCTGGGCCTTGCAGGAGGACAGGAGTCATTTGTGAAACACCCACCCTGAAGCCTGCCGAGACGCTGCACTGACCATTAAAATTCAGCGACCGTAAGCAGCACTAATTAAAAGCAAAACTAAATACTTAATAAGACAAATGAGGTGGCAGCATTTAAAGTCAGAAGGAGAGAGCTGGCAGTAATTAAAAATAAAGATTAATTTCTTTGCCTTCTCTAAAAAGTGTGTGTGTGTGTGTGTGTGTGTGCGTGTCCAGAAAAGGTTTTGTTTTGTCAATGTACAAAATGCCATGGGAACAAACAGACGATGGGGTTGGTTCTGTCTAGGGGTGGGGGGCAGAGGAGTCTTCCCAGATGAGGAAAACTGGGGCTGGCTCTTGAAGGATGAGCTGGGGTGTGCAAGACACGAAGGATGGAGGAAAGGATGAGGGGAACAGAGGAGGCAAGGCTCAGAGGCGTCAATGGACAGGAATGTTTAGGGAACAGAGACACCTGTGAGGATGGAGCCGGGGTGACGGGAGGGCAGGGAGGAGGGGGAAACAGGACTGAAAAGGGAGAGGCTGCCCATGATGAACTCATTACTGTGGCTTCACGACGACCGTGCGTCCCCAGCACTTTCCACGCAGACGATCCCTCCTTCCATTTAAAGACGCAGAAGCCAGTTCAGCAGGGTGGCTTAGGGGACGGGTCTGCGGGTCAAGCCATTCGGCCTGACAAGTACAGGCACCTCCCTGACCTCATATGTTGAGCGGGGACAGTAATAGGCTCCGGGTCAAAACAGAACTCCTGTGAGGATGGAGTAAGATAATGTACAGGAAGTCCTGGGCCCAGGGCCTGGCACGAGATGCCCCTCGTCCAGTGGAAGCCATCATGGATCTGTGTTATGATTAATAATTCCTTCTTCCCCTGGATGATGGATCCCTCTGAGCCCTGAGTCTATCAACCCAAATGCCAAACTAGCAACCGCAGAGGCAGATGCTGTCCACAGCGCAGCCCCCGGGCTCCCTGCACAGCCCAGCCAATTACCTGATTCCCTGATAACGCAGAGGCTTGCCTTTGTTGTGCAGTTAACCGAGCTTACCTTGGCCCCAGCCATGGCCCCGCCAGGAGGGAGGAGAGGAAAGCTCGGGACGGGTTTCTGCATTAGCGCGTGTGTGCGTGCACAGACACACGGCCCCACACCGGGAAATGCGATTAGACACGTCTGCGTATGAAAACACGTCGTCTCGCTGAATGGCCCCTAGCTGCCAGTTAGGCCCAGGTTGCAAGGAAACTCATTCAGATTAAAATTCAGCTGGAACAGACTTCCCTACAGCCCTAAATCTCATCATGTCACGGAGACCCCCAGTGTCATCCTCCTCCTTCCCTTAAGGACAAAACACAGACAGTTCCCAACTTACAGTGTTTTGACTTAATGGCTTTTTTTATTTTATGATGGTTCCAAAGTGATACAATACTAAATTATATGAGACCAATACTTTATTAGCAAACGGGCTTTGTTTAGATGATGTTGCCCCAACTGGAGGCCAGTATAAGTGTCCTGAGCACGTGCAGGGTGGGCTAGGCTAAGCTATGACGTCTGGTTAGGTGTACCAAATGCATTTTCAATGTACAATACTTCCAACTAAAGCTGTGTTTATTGGGAGGAAGTAACCCCATTATTACGTCAAGGAGCATCTGTATTCAGAGCAGGGAGTGGCGCTTATTCCTTTTTTAAATGGCAGCAGTCCCCATCCTCTCATCTGAGGAGCATTCCCATTTCACAGATGAGAAACTGAGGCCCTGGGGTTTGTCAAGATCACACTGGGAGCAGGTGGACTATTCAGGGACTCAAGCCTGAGTCGTGTATCAATGAGCCTTCTGATCACCCTTCTTCTCTACTGATTGTCAGTGCAAACAATATAATCTTTGGTTAAGCATATTAATTTGCTGTTTTTATACGGCAAATACCATTATAGGGGGCAGCATCAAATGGTCCAACCTGATAATAAAAATAGCTTTGTTGGGTATCTTGCATTCCCTCCTCCAGGTCCTCTCCCCCTCCACCTTGCTCTGTGCCCTGGGAGGCTGCTCTGCGTGGACAGTATCAACAGCAACCTTGCCCTCTGGCATCCGGTTGGGTTTACCTAACGAAAGACACCAGCAGAAGACTGCAGGGGGTGAGAAGAGAGATAGACTGGGGTGTACCCCTTAGACCCAGGCACCATGGCCTCTGTTGAAGGTCACGGCTCTTGTCAGGAGGACCTCTCCATAGAGCCCTGCCTCTTCTGGTCCATAACGGCCCCACCTCTGCCCCTCTCGGCCTGGAGATGATGCCGGCCCTCTGCCGGATGCTTTAGCATCCTGGCTTCCCTTGACCTTGCTAGCTTGTCTGTAAACAGTCTCTTCATTAAATTATCTTCATTTACTCCTTTGGGTGCGCGAGCAGATCCTGAGTGCCTCCCATACGGCACCCACTCCTCTGGGTACTTAACTCGCCCAATCCTCACAATGACCCGATGAAATGGTGATCGGTCCCCTTTGACAAGCGAGGCGCCTGGAGCACAGAGAGGTTGGGCGACTTCTCTCAGGCTGCACAGCTAGTATGTGATGGGGCCACCTACGGAATTGCTGCAGTGTGACTCCAGAGCCCATGCTATGACCAACTCACTATCCTGCCCTGAGGGTCTATACTTCGCAAAGGTGGACAACACAGACATTACGGCCTTTGCACGGGCAGTTTCCACACACAGGCTCACTTCGTCTGCAGCCCCATCCTAGGGAGAAGGCCCCGGAGTTACTAACATTCCTGAGACTCAGCTGTTGCCTTAACTCGCCCAAGATCCCCAGCCAGGAATGGTAGAGCCACCAGCTTATAACCCCAGCTGTGTCTCCCTTTAACACCAACACTTTTAACCCCTACTTTGGATAACCACTCTCATCACACAGCTGCCAGCCGGATGTGGCATCAACAGGTGACAGGCAGAGTAAGGGAGAGTCTAGCTTCAGGTAATGAACAGTTGTTTAACCATCAGAGGCATCAAGAGGAGGGTGTGCTACTCTGACAGGTAATGCGCTCCCAGGCAGGGGAGGCAATCAAGCACAAGGAACAAAACCCCCTGTCGAGGGTGCCATACTGTGTGCTTTTCTGAAATGGCCTCTTTCTGTGTTTGGAAAAAACGGGCTCAAGCTCACAGACTCTCCCCTCTCACCCTGACCTGGCCTCTATCAAGCAGTCAAAGCCGCAGAGAAGGGTCCTCTCGCCTTTGGTGCTCCCTGCCCCGGAAAAAATGCGTATTTCACTTTATCCTCGTGAAGAGGAAGCAACTAGAGCCTCAGGAAAGGCTCTCCTTGTCTTCTCACCTCACCCACACCCACACCCCCCCACACACACACACGTACATACATGCACACATACACTCACAACACACACATGCACACACACATACACACATGCATACACACATGCACACACAAACACACGTGCGCGCGCACACAAACACACATACACGCACAAACACCGGCTCCCTCATTGCACCCGTGGTACAAGTTTCATGACAGAATCTTCCATCAGAAGCTCAGGCTTTGGAGTCACATGGACATGGATGCAACCCCCAGCTAAGCTCAAGCTTGGTGAGCCTGAGGAAATTAATGAACAGTTCAGAGCCTCAACTTCCCTGTCTGTAAAATGGGGCAGTAACTGCCTCTACTTCACAGAGTTGTTGAGAGGCCGGAGAGGGGAAATGGGTAGGAGAGAGTACCAAGGCCAGTGCTGGCACCGGGCACCCCCTTTCTGAGAAGAGCTTCTGCAGAATCCACCCCCAAAATAACCTGGGTTACAGAGTCCCTGGTCAGGAAGGGTACGTTCTGTCTCATGCAGCCTGGACACGGCCACTTCCCTGGGGTATGGATTCTAAGAAATCTGAGACCGTATCAGAAAAAAACACACACACACACACAAAAAGCTTCTCTTAGTTCCCATGAATAATAGATCTTAAAGACCTGCCTCCATCCACTGCCCTCTCCCGCCCAGGCCCCTCTGGCGCCAGGCGGGGGAAAGGAACAGAAATATGAATCTCAGTGTTGGCTGGAGAGCATGAATGAACCGCAAAATCCCTGTCTCTCTCCCCGTGTCCCCTTGGAAACAGCCATCAGGTGGGATGGAGCACTCTGCAATTTGCAAAGCCCCTGGTCTTCGCCACAGAGCGTCTTAACCTCGAACCTGTATCAGAGGCCCTGAAAGTCTCATGAGAGCAGACCGGTGGCTACTTCCCAGCTTCAGGGTCCCTGACTTGGGGGGTCCTGGACGGAGCCTGAGAATTTGCATTTCTAATAAAGCCCCTGTGATGCTGATGCTGCAGATCTGGGGACGGCCTCCTGGGAGCCACTGCTTTGTGCGAGTCTAGAGAAAGCAGGACCCGCAGACCCAGCTTCCTGGTCCACAGCTGCCTTCACTGCTCCTGCGTCAGAGCAAATAGCTCTGGGGTGTGTTGTGTAATGTGACCCGAACTTGGGGGACCCCCGGGGGAAGGCTGAGGGCTGCGAGGCCTTTCCTCCTCTTGTTTCTCTCCTTTTAAAACGAATCCACCGCTGAAGAGGCTGTCCCTGAACATTGGCTGCTGCCGCTGCTTCCCCATGCGGCCCAAACCCTTGGCCTGCAATGCAGGGCTTCTTAAATATTGAATAAGCCTCCTGCTCCACCAGCAGCCGGCCGGGCCTGAGGTAATGGTGATATTGACAAAGGCTTAATGTAATTAATCAGGTTAGAGCAATCGGGGCTGCTGAGCTGGTTTTTATAAAAGATCTTCACCTGCTTCCCCATCAACCAAAATCTCTGGCGCCCCCACGCCTTTCTTGTCCCTCCCTCCAGATGCTTCTAGAGGTTTGCCGATGGCACTAGCAAGGGCGTGGAGGGACCCCATCTTCCGAGAAAGCACGATAACTAGCCTACTAAACCTCGTCAGTCCACCTGCTGGCAGCCAGGTGTTCCGTGGCGGGGAGCAGGTGTGGCGTCCCCTTGCACCCACCTGGAAGGATCCCGAGGCCAGCAAATTAACCAGCTGCCTTGTCCAGCCTGCCTGGGACTGTCATTTTTGTCACTGTTTGTTGGATTTACACTTTGTCATTGGCCTGGCGGCCCTGCTTGGCCTCCGGGTTTTGTGGCCTGGCCATTGTCATCCCTGCAGCCTAACCCTTCTTCCGGTCCCTGACTCGCCGTGTGGCCTTGGAAAACTGGTTCGCCTCTCTGGGGCTTAGCCCCTTCTTTCATCTGTAAGTGGAGGCAGCAATTCCAACTCTCCCCCGCGGATGGTTATTGTGAAACAACTTTGCCTCCAGGTGCAATTTCCTTAAAAATGTAAGTCCTGCCTGGCCATTGTGGGCTCGTGGTTGAGCATTCACCTATGAACCAGGATTCCTGGTCAGGGCACATGCCTGGGTTGTGGGCTCAATCCCCAGCGGGGACATGCAGGAAGGAGGCAGCCGATTGATAATATTCTCTCGTCATTGATGTTTCTCTCTCTCCCTCTCCCTTCCTCCCTGAAATCAATATAAATATACTTTTTAAATGTAAGTTCTATATAATAACAAGCAGCTAATATGTATATAGTACAGCATGTACTGGCCACTCTGAGTGCTTCATATACATATTAACTCACGCAATCCTCCCACAACTCTATGAGGAAGGTGCTATTATCATTCCCATCTTACAGGAGAGTAAACTGAGGGCACGTAACAGGCCCAAGGTCACAGGCTGGCAAGGAGCACAGCCGGAATCCCCAGGTCTGGAGGCAAGGACTATGCTTCTGACCACTGAGCACACTGCCTCCTACTGGTCGGTGCCCGCCAGTCCTTCATGAGAACGACATTCATGCTTTAGATCATGCCAGGAGGAGCTGAAGCCTAGACACCCATCTCTGCAAAGCTCTGTGCTGTTAGGCAGCATCCTCAGCTGCTCGCTCTTCACGGCAACCCTGAGCAATACGTGAGGTGCTGATTGACGGTTACCCCGTTCTACAGGGCAGAGGAATGGGGCCCAGGGAGATTCATTTCTCTGCTGTAAAAATTCAGTATCTGACTTTGGTGTCTAAATGATCTGAGTGTGAGTCCCTGAATCTACCCTTTGCTGCTGGCGTGAATTTGGAAAACTAAGGTCTCTATGCTGCCAGCAGCCTCTGAGTCCTGGTCTGCAAAATGGGCATCAGAACAAGGCTCTTTCCCCAGGTTGTGTGAGGATTTGGGGAGATAACTCATTTCAATTCCAAGGGCAGGGTCTCACCCCCGTGACTGCTCTGTGACTTGGTGGACAAGCCCCTGATCCCTTCACTTCCTGTACAAAACCACAGCTCTAGGTACGACTGCCATGTGACACGGCTGGGACTTGACCCCAAACAGAGAGCTCTTAGGTCTCTAGGAAGAGCCTGGTACGATACAGAAAGCAGGCGGGGAGCCCAGGGCATCGGAGACCACCCTGCAGGACAGACCTGAGGCCACCATTACAGTCCGTGTCAATCAGAAATGACGGCCCTGTGGTGCCCCCTTGGGAAAAAGGCCCCATCCCAGACCTGCTGCCATGACAACCAGAGGGAGAATTTTCCAGGGCCCCGGGGTGCCTCTGAGGCCTCTCTGGCCACCTGAGGACTCCCACTACCAGGCTCTATAGCATTTCACCCTCAGAGCACGTTTGGGGTCAAGGGGAACCTGTCTGCAGCCACCAGTCTATTCCCAGAGGCCGGGTCAGCACTGGAGGCGCAAACAGGACAGAGGCAGCCCGCGTGGCTGACTGTGGAACGGGACCAGGGTCTCTCCATAGACAAACCAGAGAAAACACAGGCCTACAGAGACAGTCGCGTGTCCCTCCCTGAAAGGCACAGGAGGCGTCATTGGTCTGCCCTCTGAGGGCCAGCCTTTCCCTCAGTGGGTGTCGCCATGCGCTTGTCCTTGGGCACACGTCCGGGGCAGCTGCCTCCCTCCGGCCAGGCTGCCGCCTCTGGTGAACAACAGGTAGGACTTTAATGATCAGAGGAAAAACTGCAAACGTCAGAAGCTGCCACCTTCCGTCCTACCCAACAGCCTTTCCCGTGAGCCCCCAATCTGCAGGGCTTTGGGAGAAAGACTTGGCCAGACTCCCCAGCCCGACGCGCTGGCAGCCACTTCCAGTGATTTCAGCACCTTTGCCAAGTTCCAATATCCTGCTTAAAGCTGACAGGTTCATCCAGCCATACAGGGATGGGGGCGGGGGGATGCGACAGGTGGAGGGAACAGGGTCGGGGGTCAGGCTGTGGGACAAAATGAACCACACAGATGCTCCTGTGCCGGCATCTCCCAGGGAGGGCCTCCCCACGGACTTGGAGACATCATCCCTCCTCCCAGCAGTGCAGAGCGCCGCCTCACCATCCCCGCTGGCGCCGGAACCTGCTTACATAATCAGTTCTCTACTGAAAGCAGCTTCCATTCACAAGTCGCTGCCTGTCACTGTGTAGGTGCGTTAAAAAGAGGAAAGAAAGGAAAAAGAAAGGAGGCAGCTGCATGAACTCCCTCAGATTATACTGGGAGACGCGGCAATCCCCACCCCCCACCCCCACTCTCCAGATGAAGCCTTGACAAACCAAACACCATTACGATGATGCTGATGATGCTGTCGGATGAGTTTCCTCTTGTTGATTCATTGGGAAGGGGAGGGTGCGAGCCCCAGCTTCCTGAGGCCCGTTATCTTGCTCACTAACTGCATTGCTAAGCCAGAGTCTGCCACGGCTCCATTGCAAGGAGATCTGGGCATGCATTATGTCGTTATAACTAACGACAGCAAGACAATCACTTTGCGGAAACGGCGGTGACATTGCACACGGCAGCCTGGTGCCTTGGCACTGCCCTGTGGTCTCCCCCCATTGCCCTGGCCCACATGGGGAGCCGAGTTGGGCTAAGAAGAGCCCCAAAGGCCAGGCCAGTCTCCCCATCACCGCTGCCTTGCCACTGAGCTGATAACCTGAGTCCCTGGGTCCTGTCGAAGAAGCGCCCACCCAACACCCTCCACCCCCACCACCCCCGCCAGACCTCTGTGAGGTTTGCAGGAAACGGGTCAAGGCTGCTAGGCCCAGCCCACAGTCCTGTGCACACCTGAGGGGTTCCGCTGCAAAGAGTAAATGGTGTCTGGGAGGCAACAGGCCCGATTCTTACTCTGCTCCACCCTTGGGGGATGCAGGGGCCGGGGAGAACCTTGACCACAAGTCGGAGGCTCCCTAGACCAGAACTGATAGCTGATGCCTGTGAGAGTGTTTTGTGTTTCAAGAAACACTCCTTTCTCTATGGCAGTGGAGGCTGTGAGAACACAGGTCCTAGGGCCTTGCACTCAGAGTGCCTGATGGCACGGGTGCAACCCAGGAATGGGCCTTGGGTTCTCGGGCGCTTCCGGACCTTTGCATCCCCATTTGAGTGTATACCCCGCAGCGCTCGCCCTGCTCTGCCTTCTGCCCTCTCTTTTACCTGCAAGATTAGTGTGTGCGAACTCCACTCCCTGCTGCAAAACCTCTCCTAGCTTTTGGGAAAGTCCTTTGCAACTCCCCCTCGTTAAGGTAGATGACTACTAAGGACGTAGGCTGTACCTACCCACCTCAGAGCTCCTGCTCCTTTATCCCAGAACAAGCCTTGAGACAAAGAGTGAAACTATAATGATGGAATTTTGGACATCAGTGAGCAGAGTGCTTTAGGGTGACGAAGTACCACCCCCCAAAAGGTCACCTGTTATAAGGTAGCCACTTACTTGATCTAAGTCCCACTATGTCTGTCACCATTTTATGCCCAGTGCCCACCACGGCGCCATGCACACTGTAAGTACTCATTGAATGTGCGATGCATGAATGAGGAAGTGTTGACGAATGTCCGGGCAGGAAGAGAGAGAGGCCTGTGGGCTGCCTGTAGCCGATCAGAGATGAAAGCCAAGTCCTCCCAAACTTCACCAATGATTCACCATAATCAGCAAACACTAGGCGCCTGCTGCATGCATGTCTGTGACTAGGCCCCAGGCCAAAGTACCTCCCCAAATTGACCTGTCCACTAGTCAATCAACTGAGGTTTCTTTCATTCAGTCAGTCAGTCATTTATGCCTTCATTCATTCTTTCATGCATGCATGCATGCAAGTCACTGCTGAGCTCTATGCTAACTCTGACACCAAAAATGGAGACGACACAGCTCTAGCCTTCAAGGATCCTGCCATGTAGCACCCACACCCATCCAGGAGCACTGTGGAGGGAGGGAGGGAGGGAAAGCTTGGGTCTCCACGGAAAAACTCACAGACTCTGAGCTGGTGGTTTGAGATGACTCAGCAAAAAGCCTCCAGGGCTTGAGGAACAAGTGTTTCTCCTCCTGGCCCTCTTCCTGCAGCACCGGCTCGCCACCATCACAGCAGCCCTGGTCCTCAGGGCCTCCCACGCTTTAAGGAAATGGGGTGGCTATGCCCATTTCATGGATGAGGAAATTGAGGTCCTGGGACCTCCATCAACTGCGCGAAAAACACAGGGAACAAGTCGGGTGGGAAGTCTCCTGCCTCCAAGCCCGCCCCCTCTCTCTTGGGTCACAAAGCTGCGTGTCTGGCAGGAAGGAGTCACCTGCCTCTCCCTCACCCTATCCTGATGGGTTAGGGTCATTCCACTGGTACCATCACAAACGCCATCCCCATTACTAACATGTGTTGGACACTTATTCCTTGCCAGGCTCTTTGTAAGCATTAACCCTTAACATTCTCATAATTCCTTTATTATTCCCACTTTACAGGTAGAAAAACTGAGACCCAGAGGGGTGAACTGAGACAACTAGAAAGTGCCAGAATCAGGATCTAAACCCAAGCGTTCTATTGCCAGAGCCCACGCTCTTAGCCACCACGCCAGACTACCATAACATGCCTGAGGACGTCTCAGAGAGGTTGGGGGGTCTTGCCTGAAGTCCCACAGCCAGGAAGCACTGGAGTCAGGATTCGAACTCAGGTCTGGCTACTGCCAGAGCCCCACACGGCAGCCCTCAGAGGCTCCGGTGTCAGATGGGGACAGTATCAAGAAGAAGAGGGGGCTGGGGTGCCTCCTTCACTTCCCGGGACATGGAGGACCTCCATCCTGGGGCAGCTGAATAATTTAAGCTCAACGGCTCCAGTCCATGCCTGGGTCCCGGGGCTATTTTTATCCCAGGTTGCAGCCACAGTGCTTAACGGAAATAAACTGCACTGCTGGCTTCTCGTCTTCACGTCGGCTGCCGATTTGTCTGCATTTATGACCAGCTCCCCGCTCGAAGGGAATAGAGAGCAGAAGACAGGTCCATATGTCATGGTGGTTTTATTAGAAAGTTACAAACTCTCTGTGACCCATGTAGAGAGAGAGAGAGAGAGAGAGAGAGAGAGAGAGAGAGAGAGAGAGAGAGATGGGGAGAGGGTGGATAAAGAGTAAATACCACATGCTACAAAGAAACCCCCGGAGCGGCCGCCCTGACTGGCCAGGACGTGTGGGAGCAGGAGGGAAGGGGAGCAGCAGAGCCAGCTGTGGAGGCTGACTCTCCAGGCCCCCCTGTGAAACGGCAGAAACCCTGGCCGCTGCCTCTCTCCTGCGAGTGAGAAAGGGGTGCCTGCGCTTGTCTCCTGGCTCTGCTTCCCTGTGACCTGTGCGGGCTGGCCAGGTGCTCCTGTCCTTCCTCCACATCCCAGGCTGGGGGCGCAGAGAGGCAGAATGATGCCTGGTCTTCATGATGGTGGATGCACATGCTGCTGTGCCATGACTTCCTGTGTGGTCTTCCCTCTCTTGGCACCCCCAGAGGGGTTGGGCTGGATCAGAGGTTCTGAACTTGAGGTGCTCAGATGGGCATTAGGGGATCCCACGAACCCCCTGCTGATGTGCGTTTGAGTGAATATGCATCTTTTCAGTATGGGGAGGGTCTCAACGGGGTCCTTGCTGTCGCCCCTGGGATTAGTTTATTAGGCCTTCACCTGCTGCAGATCTGTGTGTCTCTGCATCTGCCTACGCCGTACCTGCAGCAGAGCTTTCTCCACCTGAGCCCAGGACTCCCAGACCCTACCAGCGTGCTTGCAAGAGACCCCCATCCCACCCCAGTTTACTCAAACAGGGACTCCTCAGCACACGTGATAAATGCCCAGAGACAGTGCTAACCCTTCTGGGAAGCACGTACGCACACGTACTTAGCACACAGCCACAAACCTCAGAGCCAGGGGGGGCTGGAGGTCGCCAAAGCCAACTACCATATCGCGCAGGTGGAGAAACTGGGGCCCGAGAAGGGGAGGCAGAGCCAGGGCCAGAAGCCAGGTCTCCCACTCGAAGCGCAAGGCTCATTCCAGAACTCCTGCCCCTGTCTTCCTGGTGCACCACAATGCACCATTTCAAATGTGATGCGGGAGGAGGCAAGGCTGCCTCCTGGATTTTAGCCATCCCCAAGGAAGCACAGCTGGGAGACAGCAAGGAGACGCTTCGAAAGCACCCACATTGGACAGCCCAGTCCTGGCCACCTCAGCTGGGCTGGCATGTGCCACAGGGCTGACCCAGTCGTTAAAATGTTAACATACTCCCGTGCCAGGTGGTGATGTTACCCTGAGGCCCCTGTGGCTCCCTTGTTCCTCCCTCAGTCCACTCTGAACCCTCAAAGGTTAACCCTTGGCACTGCAGGGAACCCCTAAGAGTCCCTCCCCCCCCACTCCAGGGCCCAGTCATAGCCCAGTCTGGCCGGTCAATGCCCAAGTTCAGTATCACCCATGGCCAGATACGTGGCTCATAATTTGAGCCTCATTTTCCTCATTTATAGTTGAGGCTTCCCAGGGAGGAAACTAAGGCAACTTTGTCCTCAAGGTCATCCACCAAAGGAAGCCCAGGATTTGAGGACCAAACCTTAGGTACTAACCACTGAGAAACTCAGCCCTCTGCCCCACAGGTCCTGCCCGAGCAGGCACATGCCCTGGGATTCGGCGTCCCCGCATGGTCCTGGGGCGGGAGAAAGTGACTGAGTGGGTTCTGCTGGCATCCCAGGCTTGCCAGTCTCTGGGGTCCCTCCCACCTGCAAGAACAAGAACCTAAGGAGGAAATCCTTGGGGATGCGGAAGACTGAAGCAACCCTGGAGATAACAGCAGCAATGCTAAAAATAAGGGCATTCATTTCCAGAGAGGTAGATGCAATCAAAGCAGGAAGCCAAGAGAAATCCCCTTTTGATAAGGCACCGATTAGCAGCATTCATTTTAAAATGAAATGTGAGTTTTTGGATTCACCCGCAAAGGACCTCCACTTGCCACTCACTACAGGTTGGCACAGGCTTAGCCCATCAGGACCTCAGATCAAGCAATGACGGCAGGGTAGGCTCTGCCTTGGAATCCTTCTGAAAATGGGGCGCGGAGCCCTTCCCAGCATCGACACAAACCCTGTCCGCTGCTTCCCCTACTCTGAGACGGGCTCAAGGATGGAGTCTCCCAGGCTGGTGCCAGGACGCACCCCCCACACCCTCACTTACAGGTTACACCACCTGTGAAAATAAAACAGCATCTGCTCAGCAGGTCGCTGGCTGCTCCCCTCTGGCCTGTCCGACCAATCATTCCAAGCAAAATGCGGTTCTCTCATGGCTCCCACATCTCTCATCTTGGGAAGCTCAGGACAGCCAAGCTTACAAAAACCACACAACTGAATTACTCGGCTATCCCTAGAAGAGAGCACAATCTGAGCCTGTCTGCGCAAGCCTACCTGGTGTGCCGAGGTAACCCTAGGCAAGGGTTAACCTTCCAGCCTCTGGTGACCCTCTCCCGTCCAAGGCCAAGATGCCCACCCACTAGATCAGAACACCCAGAGACCCTCCATGCCAGGCTGGCCGGTCCCCCAAAGGGTTAATTCACTCAGAGAACTGCCGGCTACTTTCAACAGCCTCTGCTGCAAGGGAGAAGGCAAATTGGGCAGAAGCCACAATTTTGATCGCAATGCCTAAAAATGAGCATATTTTACCCCTCCCTGGGCACTGAGCCGAAATCTAGCTTTGGGGTGCCGCTTGGGCGATCAGACAATGCAGACTGTGGGCAAATAAACGTGGTCGTTCCTCAACACCCCTCTCCTCCCACCTCCCCTCTCTTCAACACCCCTCTCCTCCCACCTCCCCTCCACCCCACCAGCTCATGCACACACTTCGTCACAACTGGGATTCCAATACCCCCAGCCCCTTTGCACAACTGAGGAGAATATCACTTACCACAACACCAGCGGACTGCAGGGGGAACGGCGGAGCCAAATTCCTGCCAACTCCTCCCTTCCCTGCGGGGTGGGAAGATGTTAACTCCCGGTGACTTGGTTTGAAAGCTCAGCGGAGGTGCCTGGAAGAAAATTGTTCATTTGACTCTCTTACTCTTCCCAAAATAAAATCAAAGTGCCCACACACACACGCACACACACGCACCAACTATCCCTAAATCACACAGGACCAGGAGGAAAAGAAATACCACTGCCAGGCGAGGAGAAAAGTCAGCCAGTTGGTGGGCAAGGCAGACTGTGGCTACCTCAGACTGTCCTCCACATGGATGAAGGGTTTTGCTCTGTAAGTCAGTCTCTCTCCTCTCTCTCTCTCTCTCTCTCTCTCTCTCTCTCTCTCTCTCTCTCTCTCTCTCTCTCTCTCTCTCTCTCTCTCTCTCTCTCTCCTCTCTGTCTTCCGTGTAGGCAACTCCGTGCTGCTGGCAGCCGACGAATCGGTTGCTTCCCTGGTGCCCAAATCAGTGGCGCTGCCTCCTCCACTGCTGCAAAGCCCTCTGTTGAGCAGGGGAGGGCAGAAGCTTCCCTGCGCAGGGGAACCGAGCCTGCCTCCCACCCGTGATTTATGTGTGAGGTGCCTGGAGAAAGGGAGGTGGGAGGCGCGGAGGAGAGGTTGGGCGCATCAGAGATCCCAGCTGGTCTGGTCTGAACGGCAGTCAGGAGATTGGCGATCAGCACCACGGACAGCGCTAAGACGTGGAGGAGGAGGGGATGGGCGGGAAGTGAACCCTGAGGCAGCAAAGTTAAGTTATTGGATGGTTAGAGCCGAGAAGGGGGAGTCCAGGGCAGGGAGGGAGATGGGACGTCTCTCCATCGCACAGTGAAGTCAGCGACAGCCTACCTACCACACACGCGTTCTCATAGTGTCACTCGCTCTCCAGAGCAGAGGAGCTGTCACTTCACAGCCCTTTTCCCACACAGGCCCCCAGACCTTCCTTCCCTGCTCGTTCTCTGCTCAGAGAAGAGTTTGACAACCCAGCGTGGGAGCCTTCAAGTGATTTTTCTCAAAAGAAATCAGGACAGCTGACCTGTCCTCCCCCACATCGTTGCAGATGTCTGACCTAGACCTCGGGAGCCTCGGGAATTTGGAATAGGGAAGAGAAACCTTAAGAAAGGGAGATTTTTACGGGACAGGGTGGCTTAGTTGAATAAGCACTGGACCCAGTAGTTTCTGGGACGCGGGTCTAGCCTCCACACAACCTTGTAAAAGTCATTTAAGGTCTCCAAGTCCCATCTATAAAATGAGATTTGGTTTCCCCAAAGACAGGAGGTTCAAACGCAACAAGAAGAACCCACGAGATGTGAGCTGCTATGATCCCACGATCCGCAGCCTGTCCCACGACTCAGATGTTTTGACAGAGGGAGAGAGGGATTGACAGCCAGCCAGCACGGTAGGTGCCAGGCCCTCCTTTCCCTGGACTCCCTGTGGTTTGAGTAGGATGATGTTGGGAGGTGACAGGAGATCTAAATCGGATGACTGGGCCTTCACCAAAGACCCAGCCTCAGAAGATACAAACTGACCTTCTGAAGTGACACCACCAAATGGACAAGAAAACACAACCATCAAAAGGACAAATACACAAAGAGAAATTGATTCCCATGGATTCCAGCGTTGCAGAGCTCAAGGGTCCTGTTCCTGCTGACTATGGACAAAGGACAGGAAATCTCAAACCGACTGAGGTCTATGTAGACCTTCTCTGCAAGTGAAGGAGAAGCCTCTTTATTGGGGACCCTCCTCCAAAGCGTGCCACTCAGGTGCCCCGGGGCACCCCAGGGCAAGCTGCCACATTTGCCACTTAATTCTCCCCTTGCAAAGCGGAACTTCAGATGTCAGAATCTCAGAGACCATTTAGAGCTACACTTTACAAATGATCACATTCACGATGCTTACACTGGTGGTGGTGATGATGGTGGTGGTCTTTATGATGATGATAGTGATTTTGGCGGTGGTGAAGGCAGCTGTCATTCATTGAGAACCAACTGTACACCGGCCATTCTGCTAGGATCTTTACCTATATCATCACCTTGAGTTTTCACCATGACCCTGTGAGGATACCATTCTTATCCCCATTTTACAGATGAAGAAACTGAGACTCAAGAAGTCTCTTGCATAGGCTACATTGTAAGTGGCAGGCATAGGATTCAAACCCAAGGTTGTACGATTCCAAAGCCCATGTTTCAGAAGGTCAGAGTCAAGTTCAAGCGCATTCTATAATTTTTTGGCAAGATCTCACTGCGTCTTTCCTGGGAAGGCCCTATGACACAAGTTCAACCCCTCACTTTACAGACGGGTAAACTGAGGGCCAGAGAGGGGCAGTGACTTACCCGCAGCCAAAGAGCTGGGAAGTGGTAGACTTGAACGTGGAATCCAGCCTTTCTGATGCCAGAACCTCTGTCTTAGTGCCGAGAACAGTGCCAGGTACACAGTAAGCCCCTCAATAAACACCTGAAAAGTGACTCAAGAAGCTCAGAAATGGACTAAAGTCATACTAAAGCCACAAAGTGGCAGATTCAGAACCCAAGTAGGTTCCCGGTCCCAAAGAATATCTAGTCTATCTCACAGCTTCCCTGGACATTAGACACGTGTTCTCAGAGGGCCTGTCAATACAGCTACTACTGCTACATGCCAGGACATCTACCATGTACTGGGCACTGGTCTAAGCAATGGAGTTTCTGCCGCCAGTCTTCACAACCTCATGAGGCAGGGGCTTTTATGGTCCCATTTTCATACGAGAAGACTGAGGCTCAGACATGTGAAGTGAAGACCCACAGCTCACACCACTAGGCGATGGCAGGGGCAGGGCCTCGGATCTCGGGTCTAACTCCAAAGCCTGTTTTTGTTAGTGTTTGTCACACTGCTAGTTTTTCTCAAATGGGACCCCTAAGAGGTCCCCATGGGAGTGAAAAAGAGGCTCAAGTTGCTGCCCCCCCACACACACACCCACCCTAGTTTCCACTAGAGCAGTAGTGCTTTTAACCGTTTTTGCATTCTGGGCATCTACCCAAGTCTTCATTGAAACAGGGCTTTGCAGCAAAATTTTTAAAAGATAATATGGTTGAAACCAGAACCCTGCATCTTCCCTGGTATCATGCCATCTAGGAACTAGCCCTGCCTTTTTGGGGAGTTTTGCCCCCATCCTCTCTGGCCACCATTTCCAAACACCCCTCTTCTGTCCTGAGAGCCCCTCATCCGAAGAACCAGCTGCTGCTATAACCTCTAACGGTGCTGCAGCAGGGAGTTGCCTCGACTCCAGAGACCTCAAGGCTGAGCGGGCCTTGCTCTGATCCTCCCGAAGCCATAGCACTGCAAAGGGGTTCCTCCAGGCCCTGGACTCAGCAAGCTGCCCTGCCCTGCCCTGTCTTTGTTCTGCTGAGGCCAGAAGCAGCCCAGGAATGCTGTCCTTCACCCCCAGGGAGGATGGGAAACGATGGTGGTGGTAATAATTCTATCAACCAAAGTTATCCACATGTTCCAGGTGGCCCATGGGCACTGTATTATTATCCTCACAACAATCCTATTCTATATAATAAAAGATTAATATGCAAATTGACCAAACTGTGGAACAAGGGGGTCACTATTTCACATACTGACCACCAGGGGGCAGATGCTCAATGTAGGAGCTGCCCTCTGGTGGTCAGTGCACTCTCACAGGGGGAGCACCGCTCAGCCAGAAGCCGGACTCATGTCTGGTGAGCACAGGGGCAATGGTGGGAGCCTCTCCTGCCTCTGTGGCAGCACTAAGAATGTCTGACTGCCAGCTTAGGCCTACATCCCCCTGGGGGAGCTCCCAGACTGGGAGAGGGCACAGGGCAGGCTAAGGGTGCCCCCTACCCCTGCAAGTGCACAAATTTCATGCACCAAGCCTCTAGTGTGTTAATATTATCATTGTTTTATTTTTATTTTATTTCTTAAATATGTTTTTATTGATTTCAGAGAGGAAGGGAGACAGAGAAACATAAATGAGAGAGAATCATCCATCCGCTGCCTCCTACATGCACCACACTGGGGACTGAGCCTGCAACCGGGGCATATGCCCCAACCAGGAATCAAACCATGACCTCCTGGTTCATAGGTCAACACTCAACCACTGAGCCATGTCTGCTGGGCTCCTTGTTTTATTTTCATTTTGACAATTGAGAAAATAGACAGACACCTAAAGCGAATAGCCTGAGGCCATTTTGTTCACATGTGGTGAGAATTTTGTTCACATGTGGTGAGACTGGGATTTGAACCAAGGCCTTCTGAGTTTCTAACTATTATGCCATATAGACCCCTAATTATAATGGTCTCTTCCATCTATTGTTGGTGCATATTATTCACCACATGACATGCTTTGTCACCCCAGTACTTCCCATGACATGACAGTACAATTAAGCTGTGTTACATTATTCGCTCATCTTATAGACTAGGGCCTGGTGCACAAAAATTTGTGCACTCAGGGGGGTCCCTCAGCCCGGCCTGTGCCCTCTCACAGTCTGGGACCCCTTGGGGGGATGTCCACCTGCTGGTGTGCCTGACCAGCCTGGGTGAGGGGCTGATGGCTGTTTGCAGGCTGGCCAAGCCCCCCAGCAGGGACCTTCACTCCATGAGGGTGTGGCCAACCTGGGTGAGAGGCTGAGGACCGTTTTCAGGCTGGTAACACTCTTCAGGCTGTGGACAGGGAACCCTTCCAGAGGCTCCACTGGGAGCAAAACACCCGCCTCAGAGCTGGCCCCATAGTCTGGTCCCAGCAGCTCGAAGAACTCCAGAGTCTCAGGGACCTTGTCCATGCCACACCCCAACGGGCCACACCCACCGCTGTGCTGCCGCGTGCCCCGCCCCCGCCCCTGCCCCTGCCCACACTGCACCCGCCCTGCTGCTGCTCACTCTGTGGCTGCCGGGTTCCATATAGGCTGGGTTAATTTGCATATAGCCACTCTGATTGGCTGGTGGGCATGGCTTGGCTGGTGAGCATGGCTTAGGTGTCTCGGAGAGATGGTAAATTTCCATATTACTCTTTTATTAGAGTAGATTATTAGAGTAGGTGAGGAAATCAGACACAGAGAGGTTGGGTGACTTGCCCAAGGTGATGCAGCTAGCAAGAGGGAGGATGGCAGGGTGCGAATCTAAGCAGTTTGCTTCAGGGCCCATTGTGCTGTACTGTCTCCCAGAGAGATCTGCACTGAGATAGCCCCAAAAGAAAGTAGGTTGCACACAAAAAGTTTCCGTTTCACTTGGCAAATGGGACAGAAAAATAGCCTCAAAAGATGTCCATATTCTAACCCCAAGATATTGTGAATATATTACCTTACATGGCAATGAGACTTCACTGATTTGGTTACATTAAGGCTCTTGCAATGGAGAGATTACTCTGAGTTACCTGGCAGGCCCAATGTAATCACAAGAACCCTAATAAGGGGAAAATGGGGGCCCCGAGGTCAGAGAGGAGAGGATGATGAAGTGTGTGGGGGAGAGGGAGGGAAAGAGGGGGAGAGAGAGAGGGAGGGAGAGGGAAAGGGAGGGAAGGAGGAGGGATGGGAGAAAGAGTGGTGGTGGGGAGAGAGAGAGAGAGAGAGAGAGAGAGAGAGAGAGAGAGAGAGAGATTATGTTGTTGGCCTTGAAGATGGAAAGAAGTAGCCACAAGCCAAGGAATGCAGGCAGCCTCCAGAAGCTGACAAAGCAAAGGAAACAGGTTTCCCCCTAGAGCCTCCCAAAGGAACGCAGCCCTGACAACACTGTGATTTTAGGATTTCTGACTCCAGAACTTCAGATAATAAACCTGCGTTACTTTAAGCCACTAAGTTCACTCTCTGTCACAGGGACCGTGAGAAACTGATACAGCAAGCCTGCAGAGGAGCCTAGGATGAGAGGCCCACGGGATCATCTCATAACAACTCAGCCTTGGGGATCAGGAGCTCCCTCTTGGCCAGAGGACCCCATGTTTCAATCATATCACAGCCTGTCCTACAATACAGCGTGCACGTGTATGTGTGTGTCCGTGTGCACATGCAGCTGCACACGTGTCCACACAGGAGGAGGCCTGAAGAGAAAGGACGCATACTCCAAGCTCTCGACCGGCCACCAGGCTCTGTGGCCGGAGGCCCTGCCAGGCAAGCTGCGCTTTGTTCCCTCCATCCTTCTCTTTCGAGAGCCTCCAGGGAAATGCTATCATCAGGAACACAAAAGGGAAGAAATGCCACAGGAGCACAGCTCATCCCAGGGGACCCGTCAAAGACAAAATAAATAAATGCAGCAGAGACGCGGGAGAGCAAGAGCAAGAGAACGAGCAAAACAGAGAGAGACTGGCCTGTGTCCTGACAGACCCCTCCCCCCGGGAAAGGAGCAAGTCTTAAGGAAGCTCATTAGCCCCCGCAGGAGAAAATGGGGTAATTACAGAGAAGATGGTACAGAGAAGATGCTTGGCAGGACATGCTTTTAAGACAAGTCAACCAGTATTATTTATTAATCAGACAATTCAGTGCTATCAGGCAAGGCTCTGCAAGGGGAAAGAGAGGGGGACTTGCATTCTGGAGCGCTGAGCTCCATTCCTGGCTCCCCCATTCACCTTGAATATGTCACTTGCATGCTCTGAGTCTTGGTTTCTTCATCTGTAAAACGGGACGATAGCACCTTCCCCATCTACCAACCAGTGAGCCCGGGACGTTTCATTGAGCTAATGGATGTGAACAAGAGTTGTATACTCTAAGTAATGAAGAGCAACTGCCATTTATTAAGCACCTACTGTGTGCTAGATGCTTAACCAGTCTCCTTTCTTCCTCCAAGAGCCTAGACAAGCATCCAGCCTAAAACGTCCACCCTGGATGGTTTGGCTCAGTGGATAGAGCATCAGCCTGAGAACTGAAGGGTCCAGGGTTTGATTCCAGTCAAGGGCACATGCCCACGTTGTGGGCTCGATCGCCAGTGTGGGCCGTGCTGGAGGCAGCTGATCATTGATTCTCTTCATTGATGTCTCTCTCTCTCTCTCTCTCTCTCTCTCCCTCCCTCCCCTTTCCCCTATGAAATCAATAAAAATATACTAAAAAACCAAAACCATCCATAGGTGCTAGGGGAAGGAGAGTTGGCAGACAGTGTGAGAAATGGTTAAAAGGCCAGGTTCAGGGCAAGGCTGCCGAGGTTCCAATCTGGCTCCTTCGCACATGAACTGTGTGGCCTGGAGGAAGTAACTAAATGTCTCTGTATCTCAGTGTTGCCATCTGTGAAGTGGGGGATAAAAACAATACCTCCTCATATGGTTGTCATTAGCATCACATTAGCTAATACATATAAAAGCACTTAGAACCGTGCCTGGCATACAGGAAGTCCCATGTGTCTCATCTTTATTTTTTTTAATGTTGCTATTGTATTATAATTATTATGAATAGTAGTAGTATTAAAGAGAAGTGTTCCCCAAAGAATGGCATATATTCTGCCGAGATACAGAAAATGATGTCAGGTGGTCTACGGGCAAACATTCTTTTAAGGCTCAAACGTTACATATTTATTTTAAAGTGCACTGCCAGTGGTGACCTAATGTTTTCTTCTCTGCAAATGCACTCCAGCTGATGTCATGCAGGGTGAGGATAAGCCTGATTTTTCTCCGTCGATGTCCAGGACCTCAGCAGCAGCATCTTCCCTGACACCAGGCCTCTAGGTGCGCTGGCTTCACCTCAGCCCCCTCCCCTTAGCAACTGCGCCTTCCAGGGGCAGCTCCCCAGGCACTTGGTACCAGAAGCACAGTCTCATGCCAAGAAAATAAAGGAAGTGAACAGGGTCTTCCCTCTCCCAGAGCCGCTCCACAACCTGCTTCTGGTCTATGACAAATAAACGGCACTTACTGAAGAGTGACGGTGTATAGGTCCCTCCTCTGAGCTCCTCCAATACAGCCCAACCCTCTGCTGGGCCAGCCTGCACTGTAACCGGTCCCCCCCTCAGAACGGACAGTCCAAGAACACAGCTCCGTCTCATGTATCTCCGAGTTCTCAAGGCCCAGGACAAAGGTGCTGTTCGGGCAGTGCCAAACCAGTGGCTTACTCTTGGGACCGCTGATCTTTATCTTACTGTGAGCTCAGGAAGGGGGCGGCTGGCCACCGGCAATTGCGTGTTTGGTTATCATAAATGGGACGTGTCTTAGCGATGCTGCAAATTTAGGGGGACCTGGGCTACATTGTCATCAAAGAACATCAACGCCAGGGCTGCCGGTCACAGGGAGAGAGCCGAGAGTCCAGGAGGGCTGCCTGGGGAGGGGAGCAGAGATGGACAGTGGAGAGAATGAGTAGAAACAGGAAGAGCAGCTTGAGCAAAAGCTCAGATGTCCTAACACCCACCAAGGTGTTAGGATGGAGGGGACAGGCATTTGCTGGAAGAATTTACATTTTCAAAAGGAGCTTGAAGCTCTGATGGGAAAGGAACGATTCCCACTGAAACTGGAGGTGGTGGAGGCGGGGAGGGTAAAGAGAAGTAGGACCTGCAAAGCACTCCTCTACGATGATCCTCTCAAACTCCTGGTCTGGCTTTTCCCTAGAAATGAACAGACCAGATCCCTCAATTCTGCCGGGATGGATATTTGTCAGTGTCTTACGGTCGTTAGCTAGTGTTGGGGAGGGAGCAGTGGGGACTCTCGCTCCTCATTTGGTGCCTTAAATACTCGCCAAGCACCCAGCAGAATGACTGAAAGAAACTGGCTTGAGTCCCACTCACAGGCTGTGTGACCTTGGGCAAGTCACTTCACCTCTCTGAGCCTCACCATCTTCTGCTATGAAATGGGGGTAATAACAATACTTACCTCGTTCCTCTATGGGGACCCTTCAAGGAGATACACTGTGAAAAGGGCTCGAAACAGCCTGTGAAATGCTTGCCACAGAGTCAGTCCTCCACACATTAGCAGTGACTCTTACCATTACTGTGACTCTTACTCGCATTTTGTTAGTTGTTTATCACTAGGCAGATGCTGGGGATACTGAAATGAGTAAGACTCCACTCCCCCCCCCCCCATGCTACACACAGGCCACTGGGAGAGATAGAAAAAGGGCCCCAAATCACAAAAGAACGACAAGAGCGCTAGAACATTCTGTGCAGAGGAAGCTTTTTCAGTTACATGTGTGAGGTGGGGAGAGATGGAGCAAGGTTACTTCCACGGGAGACCAGGGAAGTGGGGGGCAGGGGTAGGGACATGCCACGTGACCGACCTCTCAGCGCCCCGAGCGTTTCTCCCTCCCGCCTCCCACATCTGGGGAGCACCTTCCCTCCTGGGAGATGTCTCAGCATCACACTATGTAATCCTAGCAGGACACCACAGACCTCTGGCAGGCAGGAGAGGCAGGGGCTGGCTCTGCCACCAAATCCATGTGGCGAGGCGGGGACGGTGCTGCGGAAACACGTGCTCTGGGCGGCATCCGATTCGCTGATCCAGGAGGCAAGGAAAGCTGGCAGAGAACTTCCTGAGGGCGATCTAGCATGGTGTGTCCAAAGCCTTAGAAATGACACACACCTAACTGATGCTCCACCCCTGGGAGTCTCTCGGGGAATGTAGCCCAAGGAAATAATCAGGCGTTTGTACAAAATCATCCTCCCCGCCTTGCTTCTCATAATGACAAATGGGAAATGACCTACGTGTCCAACAGCAGGGGGTCGTTTAAATGAACTGCAGTATGTTCTGCTCCAGGGGAGCCCCCCCACCCCCACCACCCCCCAGGGCAGCCTCATCGTCCAGATGCTGGTCTCTACACACAAGGTCAGACGGACCTGGACGAGGTCTCCGTCCCAGGAGGTCCCTGCTCGAGGACCGGGGACCACATGTGTCTTTAGGTGCCTGACAGTGTCTGGCACAGAATTACTTGCCAATCAGTACCTGATACATCAACGAAGGACTGCATGGAGGGAAGGGCACCATTTCTTGCCGGAGATAAAAGTTTCTTTCTCTGGCGTGGATGCCTGTCACTTGTGGGGCCTCCCACCATCACCACCACAGCCTGAAACTGAACTGAAAGAAGCGAAGGCCCCATTCACCCAGGGTCCCTCTCAGGGACCAGAACCGCATGCAAGAGGAGACTTGGAGAAAAGACAGGAAGTGACACTTGTGGGGGGGGGGGCGGGGATCAGCGGCACATCTCCTGCCCCAGACCCGATGGCTCAGAAGCTGCAGCCTCATACAACATCCCTGCTCACTCAGAAGGCAAACCAGGAACCTGGTGCGCGCCCTTTCTAGCACAGGAGACAGAGAGGAAGGGAGGTGGGTGGGAGGGGGGAGGGAGGGGGGAGGAGAGGGAGGGAAAACGCCTGCTGGCTTTTCACAGGAACCAGGTGAGGACCAGGGGTGCTTTTCATGAGTTTACTTATTGTTCTCAAGTCAATCTTGAGGGGCATCAAAGCACACAACTGTTTCTCCTTGTTGGCCTAACCTGAAACTCCCACAATTCCTTGCAGGGAAAGGGAAGAGAGGTGCTAGGCCTCTCCATCCCACCCCTGTAAAAAGATGCGAGAGGACCTACTTCCCTACCTGTTTCCAGGGACCAAAGGGGATGGAAACACGAAGAAGCCAAGAAGATGATGCAGGCGTTTCCCCGCCACTCCCAGCCCAGGCCTCTTTGCCCTCCTCTCCTACCACCCTCCCCCTCTCGCTATGCTCCAGCCTCAGGCCTTTCAAACACCCAAGCTTGTTGCCACCTCAGGGCCTTTGCACCAGCTGTGCCTTCTGCCTGGACTGCATTCCTCCAGCTCTTTGCATGGCAGGCTTCCTCCTGGTCATTTCAGTTTCTCAGCGAGGCCTTCTCTGACCAGTTCCCCCTCTTTGCCTATTTTAGTTTTCTGCACAGCACTTATCATCATCCGATAATCTAGCATTCATTTAGATAGACAGATGATTGGTTGATTGATGGGTAGCTAGTCTGTTTCTCTTTCTACAATGTAAGTTCCATGAGATCAGGCACCTGATAGTCTGTCACGGCTGTATCCCCAGACCCTAAGAGCATATAATATACAAGATGTGCTCAATACAAATTATTGAATGGATGGGTAGGTAAGTGATGGATGGGTAGGTGTAGCCAAGGACAGGCTGTGAAATTTAGCCAGACGTGGTGTGATTTGGTCCATCATACATCAAGTTTCTCCCTGGCCTCACGGTATTTTCTTTGTTTTGCTTCTCTTGTCTCTCTCTCTCTCTCTCTCTCTCTCTCTCTCTCTCTCTCTCTCTCTCTCAATAGCCTTTTTATTCTGTAATGATTTCAGATTTACAGAAACACTGTGAGTCCTCACATACCCTTCATTCATCTTCTCCTCATGTCAACATCTCACACTCCCACGGCAGTTGTCAAAACTAAGAAGTTAACATGGGGACAATGCTCTTAACTCCCCCCGCTTCGATCTCACTCGTGTCTTTCTGGGCGTGCAAGGGCCTGAGGTTGTGGGCAGTCATCACGTCGCAGTCTCCTCCAATCTGTGACCGTTTCTCAGTCTTTTCCTAGTTCGTGACCTCGACACTTTGAAGAGTGCTGGTCAGGTCATTGGTAGAAGGTCCACCCCCCCCCCCCCCAATTTGGGCTTGTCTGATGATTCTCATGATTAGGCTGGAGTCGTGGATTTGGGGAGAGCACCCCATAGAGGTGAAATGCCCTTATCACATCACATCTGGGGGTACCTGCTATCAACATGACAATGTCACGGCCACTTTCCTTGGTTTACATGTGACCTGAGTCTCCTTGGCTCAGCATTTCTATGCCTCTGCTATCTGACCATAGGCTCCATGGTTCTGGATTTATCCAATCAGCAGTGTCCATGGGGCTAAGTCCCAGGAAGAGTCAGGCAGCACAGATGGAGAGAACTAGGGGGATGGCAGGTGCTTTTAAGAAAGTGTATCAGTTTCCCAGAGCTGCTCTAACAAACTACCAACCAGGGGATGGCTAGAACAACAGATTTATCCCCTCACAGTTTTAGAGGCTAGAAGTCCAAAGTCATGGTGTCAACAGGGCCATGCTCTCTTCTGAAGGCTCTAGGGAAGAGTCTGCTCCACGCCTCTCTCCGTGCTGCTGGTAGTTGCCAACACTCCTTGGCTTGTGGCTGCATCACTCCAGTTTTTGCCTCCACCGTCACATGGCACTTTTCCCTCTGCCGCATCTGTATCCATGTCTTCATCTCTTCTTATAAGGACACCAGTTCTACTGAATTTAGAGCCCATCCTAATCCAGTAAGGACCTCCTCTTAACCTAACTAACGGTATCTACAAAGACCCTATTTCTAAATAAGGTTACATTCTGAGGTTCTAGGTGGTTATGAATTTGGGGGGATGTTATTCCACCCAGTGTAGGGGGATATGACAGGTAGGTAGGCAAAGGTCAGGCTCTGAGTCCCAGCTCTTCACTGCTAGGGCAGTGGCTTGGGACACATCATTACCTCTCCTGCCTCACCTTCCCCATCTGTAAAATGGGGGGAGGTGATGACACTGTTATTTGTATCGAAGGAATCGACTTAGCTACAAACTGTGGCAGCACGTTCGAATGGCTGAGGTGCTTTAGAAAGATGAGTTATCATCCTTGGCAGCCCTGAGAATGTGCCTTGCAGACTTGCAGCTACAGGAAGCTTAATTGACGGAGAGCCCCAGCTGCTATGCTCGAAAATCCATCGGTGCCAATGCGGCCACACTTCCCATGGGGTGCTCCCAGCCAATAAGCCATTGCAGCAGAGATAGTCAAACAAGGCCACTGATCTTGGAGATGTGAGACTCCTCTGGCAGACACTGTGGCCGGAGGACGCCTAACACCCTGCTGCAACTTCCTTAGATTGAACAGAAGTCTAGGAGGCTCCCAGCCAACCTCCTTTCCTCCCCCTTCCTTTGGGGTCTGGCGGCTCTCCCAACCTTCCTGGCTCTCTCTCCTGTAAGCGGTTCCCTAATCCAATCTTTGCGCATTTTGCCTTCCATGCTGCTGGTAGTTGCCAACACTCCTTGGCTTGTGGCTGCATCACTCCAGTTTCTGCTGAAGTGATGTGTGTACTTCCTGGAAGTACAGTTTCTGCATCACTCCAGTTTCTGCTGAAGTACATTGGTGTGTACTTCCTGGAGGACTCAGACTAGCACATTATCACAAAGGTCATCTTTTGCCTTTGCTGGGATCGGAACACACCTCCTTGCCCCTGACTGCCCTTTGAGTCAGTCATCTTTCCCCCGTAGTTGGCCCGTGAAGTCTCAGTGGAGTTGCTGTCTCCCTTGACTCCAGGAGCTGGCACATGCCCACACTTGACCAATCCATCTATTTTGTGCCCCTGGCTACACTGTTTGGTACCAAGAAAGGCAAGTGACCAAGGCAAAGCCCATGAGATCCCTATTGCTAGTGCTCTTAAGGAGGTATGTCTTTCAGACTGGGGTTGCTAGGCTGGTGTCATGTGCGCGTGGAGCATTGTTGCCCTCCTCTAGCCCAAGACTGGAGTTTATGCAAAAGAGAGAGCATTGTAAGAAAATGATTTCTGCCATGAGTTGAGCACCTGGATCCAGCCGTGCCTGAAGCTCCTGCACTTTCCCATAATGTCAGTCAATAAATGGCCTTATATTTTTTATTTTATTTTTTATTTTTTGCTTTAGCCTATTGGAGTTGAGTGTCTCAGCTACAAAACATTAAATTTAGCGTTTTCCTCTGACACCCTTCTTCAAAGTGAGGGCCAGAGGACAAGATAGGGGCTGCTGGAGAGGAACTACAAAGCCACGTAAACATCAAGGATGGGCAAAATAGATTCTTTTCATTCTGTGTGTGAGCTGCTTTCAGGGTGTCAGGAGGATTAAAGATAAAAAAAGGAAGAACCAAGGAGGCATCGATGGGAGCCAGCGTGGCTTTCGGCTGCTTTTTTAAGGAAAGCCTCTCCCAATTAGGGTTTCCAAATATAACCCCTCTGCCGTCCGCCAGGACCCAGGACCTAGACAGCCACCTTCCAAAAATAAGAGAACAGAATCCATCTGCCTTCTGATGAACCACAGACACATGTCATCGCGGGCTTTGCTTCTGTTTGGAGACGGGATCAAAAGACAGTATTTTCCTCCTCTTTTCAAAAAACAAAAGTCGTGGAGATTTCTGTCAAATTCGTTCTGCTCTCCTCCCTCCACACGGAGATGCTTTTTGCAAATGCTGGTGCCTCCTATTCGAAGAAGGGCCGATGTCAGCCCCATAATAGAGACCTGCTGTTGGGGTCTCTCCTACGTGGTGAACAGCATCCTGGCCATTCTTTGCTTGGCAATGAACAAGAACCCCAACAAAGCCAAGACTCCCTGGTCCCTTTTCTCTAAGCTCGATGTCAAGATCACCCAGCCAGAGGAGGCCCTGTCAACAGGACTATGGAATTTAGCAGCACTGCAGCCCGTGAGTCTCGTCCAACTCCAGGCTCCATGGCTCGCCTTTAGAAATAAACATCCTATATAATAAAAGGCTAATATGCAAATCGACTAAACAGCAGAATGACCGGTTGCTATGACGCACACTGACCACCTGGGGGCAGATGCTCAATGCAGGAGCTGCCCCTTGGTGGTCAGTGTGCTCCCACAGGGGGAGCGCCACTCAGCCAGAAGCCGGGCTCACAGCTGGTGAGCATAGTGGTGGTGGCAGAAGACTCTCCCGCCTCTGTGGCAGCACTGAGGATGTCCAACTACCAGCTTAAAGGAACAGGCCTAAACCATCAGTTGGGCATCCCCCGAGGGCTCCCAGGCTGCAAAAGAGTGCAGGCCAGGCTGAGGGGACCCCCCACCTTCCGACAAGTGCACAAATGTTGTGCACTGGGTCTCTAGTAAACAATAAACCATTAACGTGCAGCTGGTGGCATCCTTAATGAACAGGAGATGACCAAACTTCACTAGGCAACTAATTCCCCGTTCCCGAGTTAAGGCAGATGACAGGCGGAAGGTCTGTTTCCTCTCCACACCCTTCAGCCCGGTTCAGACGTGTCTCCATTGCTGGCCCGGCTTTGATAGCAGAAAGCAAAGGCACCTACGTGTTCTTTAAATAGATCTCTGCTCTGGCTGCCTTGACAGCAAGTGGTCGAAGGACACTGATGCGCTGTGGCGTCTGTGCGAGAAATCACAGATGCTTTCCGTGAACTGACTTGCCCCTTTGTTGAGAGGGAAGGCCATCGCGCATGCGGGAGCCAATCTGACCGGGGATCTGAACCTGAGAACCGCACTGAGCAGGTGCCCAGCGATGAGGAGGATTCCAATCAATCACAATGATACTATTCATGATCACGACAGCGGCCACGGCTGGGATTTGCTGAGCACCCCCTGCAAGCCTGGCTCCACGTCCCTGCTGCATGTGCACCATCTCACTGAATCCTCACAAGGAGTCAAGGAAGTAAGGGCTCATGTGACCTCCGCATAACGAGCTGAGTGTGGCTGGCTGCAAAATGGCCCTGATTCTGCCTTCCCTAGTACCCACAGCCCTTGCTATGGGGCTCCACACTGCGATGTGAACTTTGCAGCTCTGTCCACCAATAGGTGGTCAATTTCCCTTCCACACCCCCTCCCCCGCTGTGTGCTGGCCTGGGCTTGCTCTGAACAACAGAATGCCAGGAGCCTGGACTTCAAGGGGCCTTGTGGTTTCTGCTTCCTCTCCTGGTAAACAGCCCTTAGCTGCTGTGCAGGTTTCCTGGGCCACGGGTGCCTCTGAGCCTGCCGGGGCCCCGGCTGGTCGCCCGCCTAGGACAGTTCATCGGGTCTCCCTGTCATTTCGCAGACGGCACAGAGCTGCAGCAGCCAGAGGAAGAAGGCTTGCTTAGTCCCCTTAGGAAACGGCCACTGGCCCGTCAGTGCCTCTCCTGATACTCAGTGAGAACACAGATAAAAGATTCCTTCGAGAAATGTCATAGAGTGTCTCCTCACCAGTATGCACCACACTCGGATACATCTGTTGGGGGGACCACCTGGGGCCCTGTCCTCAGGAAGTTGCATAAACACTAGATGGAGGGTCGGGTCACTCACAAAATAAGGGGAAGGAGAAAGCACTGCGACTGTGCAGGGAGGGGAAGAGAGAGTTTCTCACAGGGGCACCTCCCGAAATGAGTGACACTTGGACCTGAGGGATGCGGAGGGGAAATGGCCAGGTTGTGTGTGGTGTGTGTGTGTGTGTGTGTCCATGTGTGTGTGTCTGTGTGTGTGTGTCCATGTGTGCGCGCACGCACATGAGACGGGGTTTTAGTGTTCCAAACAGAAGACACAGCAGACCCTGACTGAGGCAAGAAGGACTTTTTAAAACAAAGGTGACTGAGACAAAAAGTTATTCAAGTCCAACTATAGCCATTGTTTCCAGGACCCAGCAAGGCAGCGAGGCTTCGCACTGGGGATGGTAGGGCCCCCCTAAGGGTGGTTTAGGAAAGTGAGTAAGGTCACTTTTGGCAACACGGTGACTAGAAGCTCCTGGCCGGAGTGTCTGGGGCCAAGGAGTCTGAGTATCCTATAATGCACAGGACAGCCCCCCAGAAAGAAGACACATCTGCCCTGAGAGTGACAATTCCCCGTTGTGAAACAGTCTTCAGCAGCGCCTCCTAGAGGCCCAGTGAGAAGCTGTCTACACCTGGCAGGGGGGCGAGGTGGGGTTGGGTGCCCATTGTGGGGTAGGTTTGCATCAGAACATTTTTCTCTGAGGACGGGGCAGAGATGAAAGGGGATCAGGAACTTTTCAATCCGTTAGACCCACACCCACAGTAAGAGCCACATTTCACAACGCATTCACACACACAGGCGAGCACAAACACACGACTGAAGCCAGAGATCCATGAGCAACACTTGCCTTTGTCATAAATGACACACTCTCTGATATGTTCTAGTCTGTTCTCTGATGAATTCCACCCACTAAACTGGCTTCACAACTTACTAAATACATCTCACTTCTGGGTTTGAAAAATATTGCTGGAGACCTAACTAGAAGAAAGTATTCTAAAGATAAAAAACGTGGTAACACATTATGCTGATGAGCATGTGGGGAAATGAGCACACTCGTGCACCATTAGCGAGCGCGGGAATGAATGTGGCTCCATTAGTGGGCCATTTGGCAGCCCTTATCAATGTTTAAATGCATGTGCCTCTGACTCAGCATTTCCACTTCCAGGAACGTCTTACAGATTTATCCACACATGTGCTCAGAGACGGCTGCAAAAAATAGTCATTGCAGGATTTGTTTGTAGTAACAGAAGACTAGAAACAATATAAATGTCCATCAATAGGAGACTGGTGAATTGAACCATGGGACATCCATCCTTATTATTATAGAACTAGAGGCCTGGTGCACGGGTGCGGTCCCTCAGCCTGGCCTACAATTGGGGCTGATTGGGGGCGGTGCAGGGGGCCAGCTTAGGCTTTTATATGTATAGATATTAAGCAACCAAGAGAAGAAACAAGGTGAGTTTACATGAACTCATCTTATCCAAGGCGTACTATAGAGTTGGAAAAGCAAGGGTGGTATGCTGGTAATTGTTAAGGTGAACAATGCATACAGAGGGGTGCATCTTTACTTCTGTATGTGTTTGGATTTTTCCATAGTTAAACAATTAAAAAGACAGATGCCCAGACTATGTTGGGAAAGACACTATTTGTGTTAAAGCCAATTTGCTTTTACAGGCGAGAGGATATATAAGAGACTGTAAGCAGCGAGTGACTCTGGCAAGATAACAGATGTGGGAGGGAGGATCTTAACCTGCTATCCATTCCTACCTTCTAATTTGTAACCACATGTAGTGTTGATCTATGCATGTACGGAAAACTAAAAATAGGATAGAAAATTAAAAATAAGATAGAAAATTAAAAATAAGACAGAGCCCTAACCGGTTTGGCTCAGTGGATAGAGTGTTGGCCTGCAGACTCAAGGGTCCCAGGTTCGATTCTGGTCAAGGGCATGTATCTTGGTTGCGGGCACATCCTCAGTGGGGGGGGGGGTGCAGGAGGCAGCTGATGGATGTTTCTCTCTTGTCGATATTTCTACCTCTCTACCCCTCTCCCTTCCTCTCTGTAAAAATATCAATAAAGTATATTTTTTAAAAATAAGATAGAAATAGGAACCTCACCGAGGATAAACACCTTTTTGCCTAAAGTCAAAAGAATCCAAGTTATACCTGAAAACAACAAACAAACCAATTCATGAAGAAGAATGTACTCCTAAGGTTGACCCCCACCTTCACCCCCAAGCACACCACAACCTTTGGGGTCTTCTGAGCTACCAAGTGAAAAATTGAATTGTGTTCAATTATATTTTTCCGACAAATTGTCACTTCTTTGAATTGACACAGTATGGAGACCGGGCCCCAGGGGACCGTAATTATACACTGAAAATGATTTCAAGTTTAACTTGCTCAATTCCCTCCCTTTACGAATGACAGGACTGTGGTGGAGCCATTCTATTCTCAAGGTCTATCTGGGAGAGGAGCCTGGGCATCATGTGATTAAAAGGGGCCCCTCGATCCAGAGCCTCTTTGGCTGCCAACGTCTGAGCCAGGCTGCAGTGGCCACTGCACAGCGAGCATCCACACTGCCCGGACATGGGCCAGCTGGTCTGGCCCGGTGTGACTCAGCACTGGAAACGTGTGCTTCTTTAAATAGATGCTGCTCTCCCCTGGCTCTCGGAGCTGATCGATGACTTACCGGTCAGGGGAGGGAGGTATCCAGGGGCTTGCAGGGCTGCTGTGCTGGAGAGCAGCAGAGGAACACAGTGGGCACTGGAGGAAGGGCATCAGTGGCTGTGACCCTGCTGGGGAATTCAGAGAATTATTGAGTGAGACATCGCCCCCCACCTCCCCGCCCCGGGGTGCAAGATGCTAGTTAACAGCAGGACAAGTAGAAACAACCATTGTCTCTAAGATCGTGAGAAGTGGTGCTAAGCCCACTCTAGCTGAAAGCAAGGCAGGTGAGGCTGGTACACCTTCCATCCAGGTTAGAGCCAAGATTCACCTCCTTAATAGTCACACTTGGATGTCAACCTGCTACCTGCTCATCTCGTGTCTAAAGTACAGAGGCCTGCTCCCGACCACCCATCTCAGAGAAGCAATGAGGTCTCCTGAGCCCTCACAACCCCACCCTGCTCCAGCGTCACTGACCATCCACGAAGGACCAAGGCAGGCCTCTGGACACTCAGCTCTTGGCTGCCTGCGGAAGGCTGCTGCTTCCTTGGGCCTTGATACCTCTGCCTCTTGGATAGCTGTCCACAGGGGCTGGTACTGAAATGTGAGATCCTGGGCTTTTTATCAAAGAGCGCAGTGAACAGTCACAGTCAGGCCCGGCCCATTCTTGCTTCTGCTGGGTTTTATTGGGGATGTTGAACCAGGGTATTCAGAGCCCCGTATTTAAATTCATTTCATGTCATTCATTTGTTTATTCAGCAAAGGTGCATGAGGGAATCAGTAAAAAGACAATCTAATGGGGAAATATGGTTCAAGGGTAATGAATAGACAGTTGGTAGAAAAGAAAACGTAAATGACTCTTAAGCATTTGCAGAGCTGCTCAAATCTCGCTCCAAAAAGAGAAATGCAAATTAAAGCAACACTGAGATGCCATTTCCCCCGGCAGACTGGCAAAAATCCAGAAGGCTGATAACAGGCTTTGATGGCGAGGCTGTGGGGAAAGGCACTCTCAAGCCTGCTGGTGGCAGGGCTCCTCGGGTGCATAATTTGACAACATCTATCAAAATTATAAATGCTGCAGATATGCTTTGACACCACAATTCTTCTGGAAATGTATCCTATAGAGGCATTTGGACTTGTGCAAAATGATCTGTGTGCAAGATTATTCACTGCAGAGTTGTAAGAGCAAAATATTAAGAACAATCCAGATGCCTTTGAATAGAAGACTAGTTAAATGGATTAGGGTATATCCAGACAATAATAGTCAATGCAGATGTTTTAAACAAATGAGATCTCTCTCTCTTCCCTGATATAGGAATATCTTCGTAATATATTGGCAAATAAATAGGCGATGGCCGGGTGGCTCAGTTGGTTGGGGGTGTAGGTTTGATCCCCAGTTGGGGCTCATTTGGGAGGCAACCAATATCTCTCTCTCTCTCTCTCTCTCTCTCTCTCTCTCTCTCTCTCTTTCCCCCCCCCTTCCTCTCTCTAAAAATTAATGAAGCTCAACTGGGGGAATTTCTTAAATTCATATTGCTTACATATGAGTGATCTTCCTGAATTGAATTTATACCCTTATTTTTTTGTTGTTATTGCTTCTGAATTTCTATTTCTCCTTCTTTCTTTCTTTCTTTCTTTCTTTCTTTCTTTCTTTCTTTCTTGTCATTGGCTTATGGTGCGTGATCTTATAAGGTGTTAAAATAAGGTTATTATTGTGCTCCAGGCCTAAGGTGGGCACTTTCAATGTTTTATCTCTAATTATTCAAAAAAAATGCACAGAGAAGAGGCATCATTATGCTCACTTCATAGATAACAGCCTGAGACTCAAAGAGGTTAACCGCTTGTCTAGTCACACAGCAGTGACTCGCCAGCCTGGTGTATTAGTTTCCTAGTTCAGCTGTAACAAGTTGCCACAAACTTATGGGGGCTTATCTCACAGGCTTGAAGGTCAGATGTCCAAATGGGTGGTCAGAGTTTTCTGGAGATTCCAGGGTGATCACCTCCTTTTCCTTTCCAGCTTCTAGAAGCTGCCCACGTTCCTTGGCTCATGGCCCCATACAGACTCTGCTCCCATTGTCTCATCTCCTACTCACCTTAACCCTTCTGCTTCCCTGGTACAAGTACCCTTATGATTACATTCCCTTCCCCCCCCAAAAAAAATACAGGATAATCTTCCCCAGGATAATCTATCCCCTCATCATGGGCTCTTTTCACTAATCTTCGCTGCCTCCACGGAACATGGGGTTTCATTCTGTGGAATCATTAAAACCCAGAACCTCCCTGGGTCTACAGAGAGAGAGAACATACTTCTCTGCAGACTGCACAAGACATAGGAATATATGATGCTCTTCCAAAGAGAAATTTCCCCACTCGCCGTTACAGCTGGGAGGGCTGTTTGTAAGGTAGGGCCCTAAGGATGTCCCCACCACCGTGGCTGTGACCAGTGAGGTGTCGAGAGGTGGCTGAGATGGCTTTTCTGCATTATTCTTTGTGTCTTTGTTTGTTCCCTCCTCCACTAGAATGTCAGCCTCAGCATGGGGACCACAGCCATCAATTCACAACTGTATCCCAGAGCCCAAGAGCCCAGAGCAGAGCTGGCATCCCCAAGGTGCCTGACTGAGTAGGTATGGTTTCACCTGGGCACAGAACCGGAAAATGAGGAAGGGAACCAGGTGGGCTCTGTCTGGAACCCCTCACCTATGGGAGGGGTTGGTGTGGAGGCGAGGTCCCTGGTCAGGACCGTCAGGGGGGACGCGGGAGCAGGCTGATGCCGGCCTTGCTGTGCCCTTCTGAGAAGAGATCCCGTCTGCTGAGCACCCTCCGCGAAGCATTCTGAATCGATGGTGCTTGGACATCAATAGCAATCCACCTACGAGAAGTCCTCCCACAAGGACACCAGATAGATGCACAAGGAGATTCACTGCACTGTTTGTAACGGCAAAGGAATTGGACACAATCCAGATGCCCATCAGAAGGAGTTTGGGGAAATAAATGATCATACAGGTACAGTGATGGAGTGCGAGGCGGCTATCAGATGAGCAAAGATACCCAAGATATGTTGCTAAGTGAAAAAAAGTGACTTGCAGGAAAGTATAAAGTATGGTCCTATGTTGTTGTTGTTTTAAAAAACAAACAAACAACACTATATATCAAAACTCATCAAACAGCAGTAACCTGTGCATTTTTGTATATAAATTATCGATAAAGAAAAAGCAACAACTCTATGCATCCTAGTTCTTTGATTTTTAAGAGCAAAATGTCTTCCAATTATTTTGAAATGAAGACCTGCCTTCTATAATGCCTTCTTTGCTGAGAGGCTGTTAAATCAAAAGAGTAGCTTACCAGTGCTGGTGATTTGGAATAGAAGACACATGAGAGGTATATGTTAGCATATACGTACATAGGAAGTAAACACAGTAGGTACGTATGTGCATAGAAAAGCTAAAAATGCACACATTCTGAGTTTAGGAGTGGCACAGTGGAGAGGGGAAGGTGCAGGAACTGAGTAATATATTTCTATGATTGATTTTTTTACGAGGGGCACATGTTACTTTAGTAACGAGGAACAAGTTAAGGTTAAAGGAAACCCTTCCTGGGGCCTTTGTCTTCCGTGGGGAAGAGTGAGAGCCACTTTGTATGAAGGGAAACGAGGGGCACGAGACAGTCTTACAGGTCAAGAGAACTGAACCTCATCTGTAATTTTAAAATAGAAATAATTTACCCATAGACACAGACATCACGCTGATGGCTGCCAAAGGGAGGGCGTGGGGGATGCGGATACACTTTAAAAAAAATTTAAGAAAAACACACAAAATAATCGTTTTTCCTTTCTAGACACACTCAAATAAGTAAACAAGTGGTGTTTTACTCTGGGAGAAATGAAACATTAAAAATAAAAAGCCTAGAGCCTGCAGGTGGCTCAGTTGGTTAGAGCTCATTCCATACACCAAAAGGTTGTGGGTTCGATCCCTGGTCAGGGCGAGTGCAGGAGGCAACTGATCAATGTTCCTCCCTCTCCAATCAATAAAAACATATCCTCAGGTGAAGATTAAAAAAAAAAACAAAAAACCTAGAAATGGTGATTATATTGTTTACATAATGATAATGGCTCCTGGAGAAACAAGATGGCGGCATAGGGTAGACACCGTATATGCAGCTGTGAACAACTATTTCAGAAAAACCACGAAAAGAACACACGGACACCACTCGCACCAACAGGACGGCTGGCTGAGTGAAAATCCTACAACTAGAGAAGAGTGTGAGACTCAGAGGAGCAGCGGAAGCAAAGTACAGAGGTACGGAGGCGCGCGCACGGGCTCGGGGAAGGGCTGGTACCAGAGGTCGTGGTTCTTTTCCAAAACGGAGAGAGCCACAAGCTCCCAGCGGCTCTGAACTCCAGTTCCAGGCGAGTTTCGGAGGTCCCACAGACACCCAGAGACTGGCATCAGGGGGAAATCCAAAACGGGTTTCTCTCAGCGTTGCTTGCAGCAATTACGGTGGGACACAGAGTCCTGGCGTCTCTCAGCGCAGGGCTGAGAAGCGCCATAGCTGTTTGCTCCGCCCCGCCCGTCGAACTCCCCGAGGCCCCGCCCCTCCCAAGTGCATCAGAGGCTTCTGCAGCAACACCTCCTTAAAGATACAGGAGCCAGCCCCAACCCAGTGGCCAGAGGGGGACTAACCTAAACAAAACAGATCCACAAGGAACACACTTGGGGCAGATGCAGTGAGCATAAAAGCTCCACTGTAACAACTCTTGCCCCATAAGGGTGTCTCCAGCACAGAAGTTCTCCCACTGTAGACACAGCTGACTCCCGTAACCAAGTGGCTTAGAGGTTAATCCCTCACAGTGATCGCCTAAATCAGAAAGGG